>JAEIFX010000235.1:0-35413 GCA_018904325.1 Drosophila murphyi
ATACAATATATAAATTTAGATGAGTCTGAAGACATTTTCTTTAAATGCAGTTTTGTTTCAAAAATCGAGCAAAGTCTAAAAATAACTTCATTATTGGCGTGGGCCATTTTTGACGGAGATATGGCCATTAATACAATATATAATTTTAGATGAGTCTGAAGTCATTTTCTTTAAATGCAGTTTTGTTTAAAAAATCGAGCAATTTCTAAAAAGTAACTTCATTTTTAAGTGGGGCCATTTTTTGACGGAGATATGGCCATTAATACAATATATAATTTTAGATGAGTCTGAAGACATTTTCTTTAAATGCAGTTTTGTTTCAAAAATCGAGCAATTTCTAAAAAGTAACTTCATATTTTAAGTGGGGCCATTTTTGACGGAGATATGGCCATTAATACAATATATAATTTTAGATGAGTCTGAAGACATTTTTTTTAAATGCAGTTTTGTTTCAAAAATCGAGCAAATTCTAAAAATACCTTCAGATTTTAAGTGGGGCCATTTTTGACGGAGATATGGCCATTAATACAATATATAATTTTAGATGAGTCTGAAGTCATTTTGTTTTAAATGCAGTTTTGTTTCAAAAATCGAGCAAATTTCTAAAAATAACTTCATATTTTAAGTGGGGCCATTTTTGACGGAGATATGGCCATTAATACAATATATAATTTTAGATGAGTCTGAAGTCATTTTCTTTAAATGCAGTTTTGTTTCAAAAATCGAGCAATTTCTAAAAGTAACTTCATATTTTAAGTGGGGCCATTTTTGACGGAGATATGGCCATTAATACAATATATAATTTTAGATGAGTCTGAAGTCATTTTGTTTAAATGCAGTTTTGTTTCAAAAAATCGAGCAATTTCTAAAAGTAACTTCATATTTTAAGTGGGGCCATTTTTTGACGGAGATATAGCCATTAATATAATATATAATTTTAGATGAGTCTGAAGTCATTTTCTTTAAATGCAGTTTTGTTTCAAAAAATCGAGCAAATTTCTAAAAATAACTTCATATTTTGAAGTGGGGCCATTTTTGACGGAGATATGGCCATTAATATAATATATAATTTTAGATGAGTCTGAAGACATTTTCTTTAAATGCAGTTTTGTTTCAAAAATCGAGCAAATTTCTAAAAATACCTTCATATTTGAAGTGGGGCCATTTTTGACGGAGATATGGCCATTAATACAATATATAATTTTAGATGAGTCTGAAGTCATTTTCTTTAAATGCAGTTTTGTTTCAAAAATCGAGCAATTTCTAAAAGTAACTTCATATTTTAAGTGGGGCCATTTTTGACGGAGATATGGCCATTAATACAATATATAATTTTAGATGAGTCTGAAGACATTTTCTTTAAATGCAGTTTTGTTTCAAAAAATCGAGCAAATTCTAAAAATAACTTCATATTTTAAGTGGGGCCATTTTGACGGAGATATGGCCATTAATACAATATATAATTTTAGTGAGTCTTAATACAGTCCTTATGATGAGTCTAAGGTCTTTTTGTTTAAATGAAGTTTTGTTTCAAAAGTCGAGCAAATTCTAAAAATACCTTCATATTTGAAGTGGAACCATTTTTGACGGAGATATGGTCATTCATATAATATATAATTTTAGATGAGTCTGAAGTCATTTTCTTTAAATGCAGTTTTGTTTCAAAAATCGAGCAATTTCTAAAAGTAACTTAAAATTTGAAGTGTAAATATTTTTGACGGAGATATGGCCATTAATACAATATATAATTTTAGATGAGTCTGAAGACATTTTCTTTAAATGCAGTTTTGTTTAAAAAATCGAGCAAATTCTAAAAATACCTTCATATTTGAAGTGGGGCCATTTTTGACAGAGATATGGCCATTAATATAATATATAATTTTAGATGAGTCTGAAGACATTTTCTTTAAATGCAGTTTTGTTTCAAAAATCAAGCAAAGTCTAAAAATAACTTTATTATTGGCGTGGGCCATTTGTGACGGAGATATGGCCATTAATATAATATATAATTTTAGATGAGTCTAAAGTAATTTTCTTTAAATGCAGTTTTGTTTCAAAAATCGAGCAAAGTCTAAAAATAACTTTATTATTGGAGTGGAGCGATTTTTGATGGATATATGGCCATTAATACAATATATAATATTAGATGAGTCTGAAGTCATTTTGTTTAAATGCAGTTTTGTTTAAAAAATCGAGCAAATTCTAAAAATACCTTCATATTTGAAGTGGGGCCATTTTTGACAGAGATATGGCCATTAATATAATATATAATTTTAGATGAGTCTGAAGACATTTTCTTTAAATGCAGTTTTTTTTTCAAAAATCGAGCAATTTCTAAAAGTAACTTCAGATTTTAAGTGGGGCCATTTTTGACGGAGATATGGCCATTAATACAATATATAATTTTAAATGAGTCTGAAGACATTTTCTTTAAATGCAGTTTTGTTTCAAAAATCGAAAAAAAAATTTCTAAACCTAACTTCAGATGTTAAGTGGGGCCATTTTTGACGGAGATATGGCCATTTATAAAATATATAATTTAAGATGAGTCTGAAGTCATTTTGTTTTAATGCAGTTTTGTTTCAAAAATCGAGCATTTTCTAAAATTATCTTCATATTTTATGTGGGGCCATTTTTGACGGAGATATAGCCATTAGTACAATATATAATTTTAGATGAGTCTGAAGTCATTTTGTTTAAATGCAGTTTTGTTTAAAAAATCGAGCAAATTCTAAAAATACCTTCATATTTTAAGTGGGGCCATTTTTGACGGAGATATGGCCATTAATACAATATATAATTTTAGATGAGTCTAAAGACATTTTCTTTAAATGCAGTTTTGTTTAAAAAATCGAGCAATTTCTAAAAGTAACTTCATATTTGGAGTGGGGCCATTTTTGACGGAGATATGGCCATTAATACAATATATAATTTTAGATGAGTCTGAAGTCATTTTCTTTTAATGCAGTTTTGTTTCAAAAAATCGAGCAATTTCTAAAAATACCTTCATATTTTAAGTGGGGCCATTTTTTGACGGAGATATGGCCATTAATATAATATATAATTTTAGATGAGTCTGAAGTCATTTTGTTTTAATGCAGTTTTGTTTCAAAAATCGAGCAAAGTCTAAAAATAACTTCATTATTGGAGTGGAGCCATTTTTGATGGAGATATGGCCATTAATACAATATATAATTTTAGATGAGTCTGAAGACATTTTCTTTAAATGCAGTTTTGTTTCAAAAATCGAGCAATTTCTAAAAGTAACTTCATATTTTTGACGGAGATATGGCCATTAATACAATATATAATTTTAGATGAGTCTGAAGACATTTTCTTTAAATGCAGTTTTGTTTCAAAAATCGAGCAATTTCTAAAAATAACTTCATATTTGAAGTGGGGCCATTTTTGACGGAGATATGGCCATTAATACAATATATAATTTTAGATGAGTCTGAAGACATTTTCTTTAAATGCAGTTTTGTTTCAAAAATCGAGCAATTTCTAAAAGTAACTTCATATTTTAAGTGGGGCCATTTTTGACGGAGATATGGCCATTAATACAATATATAATTTTAGATGAGTCTGAAGACATTTTCTTTAAATGCAGTTTTGTTTCAAAAATCGAGCAATTTCTAAAAGTAACTTCATATTTTAAGTGGGGCCATTTTTGACGGAGATATGGCCATTAATACAATATATAATTTTAGATGAGTCTGAAGTCATTTTCTTTAAATGCAGTTTTGTTTCAAAAATCGAGCAATTTCTAAAAGTAACTTCATATTTTATGTGGGGCCATTTTTGACGGAGATATGGCCATTAATACAATATATAATTTTAGATGAGTCTGAAGACATTTTGTTTAAATGAAGTTTTGTTTAAAAAATCGAGCAAATTCTAAAAATACCTTCATATTTTAAGTGGGGCCCTTTTTGACACAGATATAGCCATTAGTATAATATAAAATTTTAGATGAGTCTGATGTCATTTTCTTTAAATGCAGTTTTGTTTCAAAAATCGAGAAATTTCTAAAAATAACTTCATTATTGGAGTGGAGCCATTTTTGACAGAGATATAGCCATTAATACAATATATAATTTTAGATGAGTCTGAAGTCATTTTCTTTAAATGCAGTTTTGTTTCAAAAATCGAGCAATTTCTAAAAGTAACTTCATATTTGAAGTGGGGCCATTTTTGACGGAGATATGGCCATTAATACAATATATAATTTTAGATGAGTCTGAAGACATTTTCTTTAAATGCAGTTTTGTTTAAAAAATCGAGCAAATTCTAAAAATACCTTCATATTTTAAGTGGGGCCATTTTTGACGGAGATATGGCCATTATTACAATATATAATTTTAGATGAGTCTGAAGTCATTTTCTTTAAATGCAGTTTTGTTTCAAAAATCGAGCAAATTTCTAAAAATAACTTCATATTTTATGTGGGGCCATTTTTGACGGAGATATGGCCATTAATACAATATATAATTTTAGATGAGTCTGAAGACATTTTCTTTAAATGCAGTTTTGTTTCAAAAATCGAGCAATTTCTAAAAGTAACTTCATATTTTGAAGTGGGGCCATTTTTGACGGAGATATGGCCATTAATACAATATATAATTTTAGATGAGTCTGAAGTCATTTTCTTTAAATGCAGTTTTGTTTCAAAAATCGAGCAATTTCTAAAAATAACTTCATATTTTAAGTGGGGCCATTTTTGACGGAGATATGGCCATTAATACAATATATAATTTTAGATGAGTCTGAAGACATTTTCTTTAAATGCAGTTTTGTTTCAAAAATCGAGCAAATTCTAAAAATAACTTCATATTTTAAGTGGGGCCATTTTTGACGGAGATATGGCCATTAATACAATATATAATTTTAGATGAGTCTGAAGTCATTTTCTTTAAATGCAGTTTTGTTTCAAAAATCGAGCAATTTCTAAAAATACCTTCATATTTTAAGTGGGGCCATTTTTGACGGAGATATGGCCATTAATATAATATATAATTTTAGATGAGTCTGAAGTCATTTTCTTTAAATGCAGTTTTGTTTCAAAAATCGAGCAATTTCTAAAAATAACTTCATATTTGAAGTGGGGCCATTTTTGACGGAGATATGGCCATTAATACAATATATAATTTTAGATGAGTCTGAAGTCATTTTCTTTAAATGCAGTTTTGTTTAAAAAATCGAGCAAATTCTAAAAATAACTTCATATTTTAAGTGGGGCCATTTTTGACGGAGATATGGCCATTAATACAATATATAATTTTAGATGAGTCTGAAGTCATTTTCTTTAAATGCAGTTTTGTTTCAAAAATCGAGCAAATTTCTAAAAATAACTTCATATTTTAAGTGGGGCCATTTTTGACGGAGATATGGCCATTAATACAATATATAATTTTAGATGAGTCTGAAGACATTTTCTTTAAATGCAGTTTTGTTTCAAAAATCGAGCAAATTTCTAAAAATAACTTCATTATTTGAGTGGGGCCATTTTTGACGGAGATATGGCCATTAATACAATATATAATTTTAGATGAGTCTGAAGTCATTTTCTTTAAATGCAGTTTTGTTTCAAAAATCGAGCAATTTCTAAAAATAACTTCATATTTTAAGTGGGGCCATTTTTGACGGAGATATGGCCATTAATACAATATATAATTTTAGATGAGTCTGAAGACATTTTCTTTAAATGCAGTTTTGTTTCAAAAATCGAGCAATTTCTAAAAGTAACTTCATATTTTGTGGGGCCATTTTTGACGGAGATATGGCCATTAATACAATATATAATTTTAGATGAGTCTGAAGACATTTTCTTTAAATGCAGTTTTGTTTCAAAAATCGAGCAAATTTCTAAAAATAACTTCATATTTGAAGTGGGGCCATTTTTGACGGAGATATGGCCATTAATACAATATATAATTTTAGATGAGTCTGAAGACATTTTCTTTAAATGCAGTTTTGTTTCAAAAATCGAGCAATTTCTAAAAATAACTTCATATTTGAAATGTGGGGCCATTTTTGACGGAGATATGGCCATTAATACAATATATAATTTTAGATGAGTCTGAAGACATTTTCTTTAAATGCAGTTTTGTTTCAAAAATCGAGCAATTTCTAAAAATAACTTCATATTTTAAGTGGGGCCATTTTTGACGGAGATATGGCCATTAATACAATATATAATTTTAGATGAGTCTGAAGACATTTTCTTTAAATGCAGTTTTGTTTCAAAAATCGAGCAATTTCTAAAAGTAACTTCATATTTTAAGTGGGGCCATTTTTGACGGAGATATGGCCATTAATACAATATATAATTTTAGATGAGTCTGAAGACATTTTCTTTAAATGCAGTTTTGTTTCAAAAATCGAGCAATTTCTAAAAGTAACTTCATATTTTAAGTGGGGCCATTTTTGACGGAGATATGGCCATTAATACAATATATAATTTTAGATGAGTCTGAAGTCATTTTCTTTAAATGCAGTTTTGTTTCAAAAATCGAGCAATTTCTAAAAGTAACTTCATATTTTATGTGGGGCCATTTTTGACGGAGATATAGCCATTAATACAATATATAATTTTAGATGAGTCTGAAGTCATTTTCTTTAAATGCAGTTTTGTTTCAAAAATCGAGCAAATTCTAAAAATACCTTCATATTTTAAGTGGGGCCATTTTTGACGGAGATATAGCCATTAATATAATATATAATTTTAGATGAGTCTGAAGTCATTTTCTTTAAATGCAGTTTTGTTTCAAAAATCGAGCAAATTCTAAAAATAACTTCATTATTGGAGTGGAGCCATTTTTGACGGAGATATAGCCATTAATACAATATATAATTTTAGATGAGTCTGAAGACATTTTCTTTAAATGCAGTTTTGTTTCAAAAATCGAGCAATTTCTAAAAGTAACTTCATATTTGAAGTGGGGCCATTTTTGACGGAGATATGGCCATTAATACAATATATAATTTTAGATGAGTCTGAAGACATTTTCTTTAAATGCAGTTTTGTTTCAAAAATCGAGCAATTTCTAAAAGTAACTTCATATTTTATGTGGGGCCATTTTTGACAGAGATATGGCCATTAATACAATATATAATTTTAGATGAGTCTGAAGACATTTTCTTTAAATGCAGTTTTGTTTCAAAAATCGAGCAATTTCTAAAAATAACTTCATATTTTAAGTGGGGCCATTTTTGACGGAGATATGGCCATTAATACAATATATAATTTTAGATGAGTCTGAAGACATTTTCTTTAAATGCAGTTTTGTTTCAAAAATCGAGCAATTTCTAAAAATAACTTCATATTTTAATGTGGGGCCATTTTTGACGGAGATATGGCCATTAATACAATATATAATTTTAGATGAGTCTGAAGTCATTTTCTTTAAATGCAGTTTTGTTTCAAAAATCGAGCAATTTCTAAAAATACCTTCATATTTTAAGTGGGGCCATTTTTGACGGAGATATGGCCATTAATATAATATATAATTTTAGATGAGTCTGAAGTCATTTTCTTTAAATGCAGTTTTGTTTCAAAAAATCGAGCAATTTCTAAAAATAACTTCATTATTGGAGTGGGGCCATTTTTGACGGAGATATAGCCATTAATACAATATATAATTTTAGATGAGTCTGAAGACATTTTCTTTAAATGCAGTTTTGTTTCAAAAATCGAGCAATTTCTAAAAAGTAACTTCATATTTGAAGTGGGCCATTTTTGATGGAGATATGGCCATTAATACAATATATAATTTTAGATGAGTCTGAAGACATTTTCTTTAAATGCAGTTTTGTTTCAAAAATCGAGCAATTTCTAAAAGTAACTTCATATTTTATGTGGGGCCATTTTTGACGGAGATATGGCCATTAATACAATATATAATTTTAGATGAGTCTGAAGACATTTTCTTTAAATGCAGTTTTGTTTCAGAAATCGAGCAATTTCTAAAAATAACTTCATATTTTATGTGGGGCCATTTTTGACGGAGATATGGCCATTAATACAATATATAATTTTAGATGAGTCTGAAGTCATTTTCTTTAAATGCAGTTTTGTTTCAAAAATCGAGCAAATTTCTAAAAATAACTTCATATTTTAAGTGTGGAGCCATTTTTGACAGAGATATGGCCATTAATACAATATATAATTTTAGATGAGTCTGAAGACATTTTCTTTAAATGCAGTTTTGTTTCAAAAATCGAGCAATTTCTAAAAATAACTTCATTATTTAAGTGGGGCCATTTTTGACGGAGATATGGCCATTAATACAATATATAATTTTAGATGAGTCTGAAGTCATTTTCTTTAAATGCAGTTTTGTTTCAAAAATCGAGCAATTTCTAAAAATAACTTCATATTTTAAGTGGGGCCATTTTTGACGGAGATATGGCCATTAATACAATATATAATTTTAGATGAGTCTGAAGTCATTTTCTTTAAATGCAGTTTTGTTTCAAAAATCGAGCAATTTCTAAATCTTTAAATTTTTTTTGGGCCATTTTTGACGGAGATATAGCCATTAATACAATATATAATTTTAGATGAGTCTGAAGACATTTTCTTTAAATGCAGTTTTGTTTCAAAAATCGAGCAAATTTCTAAAAATAACTTCATTATTTTAAGTGGGGCCATTTTTGACGAGAGATATAGCCATTAATACAATATATAATTTTAGATGAGTCTGAAGACATTTTCTTTA
This sequence comes from Drosophila murphyi, assembly GCA_018904325.1. Classification (NCBI taxonomy): domain Eukaryota; kingdom Metazoa; phylum Arthropoda; class Insecta; order Diptera; family Drosophilidae; genus Drosophila; species Drosophila murphyi. Next base: position 8,721 of record JAEIFX010000235.1, read on the forward strand.
AATGCAGTTTTGTTTCAAAAATCGAGCAATTTCTAAAAGTAACTTCATATTTGAAGTGGAGCCATTTTTGACGGAGATATGGCCATTAATACAATATATAATTTTAGATGAGTCTGAAGACATTTTCTTTAAATGCAGTTTTGTTTCAAAAATCGTGCAATTTCTAAAAGTAACTTCATATTTTAAGTGGGGCCATTTTTGACAGAGATATGGCCATTAATACAATATATAATTTTAGATGAGTCTGAAGACATTTTCTTTAAATGCAGTTTTGTTTCAAAAATCGAGCAATTTCTAAAAATACCTTCATATTTTGATTTTTGACGGAGATATGGCCATTAATACAATATATAATTTTAGATGAGTCTGAAGTCATTTTCTTTAAATGCAGTTTTGTTTCAAAAATCGAGCAATTTCTAAAAATACCTTCATATTTTAAGTGGGGCCCTTTTTGACACAGATATAGCCATTAGTATAATATACAATTTTAGATGAGTCTGATGTCATTTTCTTTAAATGCAGTTTTGTTTCAAAAATCGAGAAATTTCTAAAAATAACTTCATTATTGGAGTGGAGCCATTTTTGACAGAGATATAGACATTAATACAATATGTAATTTTAGATGAGTCTGAAGACATTTTCTTTAAATGCTGTTTTGTTTCAAAAATCGAGCAATTTCTAAAAGTAACTTCATATTTGAACTGGAGCTATTTTTGATGGAGATATGGCCATTAATACAATATATAATTTTAGATGAGTCTGAAGACATTTTCTTTAAATGCAGTTTTGTTTCAAAAATCCAGCAATTTCTAAAAGTACCTTCATATTTTATGTGGGGCCATTTTTGACGGAGATATGGCCATTAATACAATATATAATTTTAGATGAGTCTGAAGACATTTTCTTTAAATGCAGTTTTGTTTCAAAAATCGAGCAAATTCTAAAAATACCTTCATATTGTGGATTTTTGACGGAGATATGGCCATTAATACAATATATAATTTTAGATGAGTCTGAAGTCATTTTCTTTAAATGCAGTTTTGTTTCAAAAATCGAGCAAATTTCTAAAAATAACTTCATATTTTAAGTGGGGCCATTTTTGACGGAGATATGGCCATTAATACAATATATAATTTTAGATGAGTCTGAAGACATTTTCTTTAAATGCAGTTTTGTTTCAAAAATCGAGCAAATTTCTAAAAATAACTTCATTATTTGAAGTGGGGCCATTTTTGACGGAGATATGGCCATTAATACAATATATAATTTTAGATGAGTCTGAAGACATTTTCTTTAAATGCAGTTTTGTTTCAAAAATCGAGCAATTTCTAAAAAGTAACTTCATATTTTAAGTGGGGCCATTTTTGACGGAGATATGGCCATTAATACAATATATAATTTTAGATGAGTCTGAAGACATTTTCTTTAAATGCAGTTTTGTTTCAAAAATCGAGCAATTTCTAAAAGTAACTTCATATTTTAAGTGGGGCCATTTTTGACGGAGATATGGCCATTAATACAATATATAATTTTAGATGAGTCTGAAGACATTTTCTTTAAATGCAGTTTTGTTTCAAAAATCGAGCAAATTTCTAAAAATAACTTCATATTTTAAGTGGGGCCATTTTTGACGGAGATATGGCCATTAATACAATATATAATTTTAGATGAGTCTGAAGTCATTTTCTTTAAATGCAGTTTTGTTTAAAAAATCGAGCAATTTCTAAAAGTAACTTCATATTTTAAGTGGGGCCATTTTTGACGGAGATATAGCCATTAATACAATATATAATTTTAGATGAGTCTGAAGACATTTTCTTTAAATGCAGTTTTGTTTCAAAAATCGAGCAAATTTCTAAAAGTAACTTCATATTTTTGAGTGGGGCCATTTTTGACGGAGATATAGCCATTAATACAATATATAATTTTAGATGAGTCTGAAGACATTTTCTTTAAATGCAGTTTTGTTTCAAAAATCGAGCAATTTCTAAAAATAACTTCATATTTTAAGTGGGGCCATTTTTGACGGAGATATGGCCATTAATACAATATATAATTTTAGATGAGTCTGAAGACATTTTCTTTAAATGCAGTTTTGTTTCAAAAATCGAGCAATTTCTAAAAGTAACTTCATATTTTAAGTGGGGCCATTTTTGACGGAGATATGGCCATTAATACAATATATAATTTTAGATGAGTCTGAAGACATTTTCTTTAAATGCAGTTTTGTTTCAAAAATCGAGCAATTTCTAAAAATAACTTCATATTTTAAGTGGGGCCATTTTTGACGGAGATATGGCCATTAATACAATATATAATTTTAGATGAGTCTGAAGACATTTTCTTTAAATGCAGTTTTGTTTCAAAAATCGAGCAATTTCTAAAAATACCTTCATATTTTAAGTGGGGCCATTTTTGACGGAGATATGGCCATTAATACAATATATAATTTTAGATGAGTCTGAAGTCATTTTCTTTAAATGCAGTTTTGTTTCAAAAATCGAGCAAATTCTAAAAATAACTTCATTTTTTAAGTGGGCCATTTTTGACGGAGATATGGCCATTAATACAATATATAATTTTAGATGAGTCTGAAGTCATTTTCTTTAAATGCAGTTTTGTTTCAAAAATCGAGCAATTTCTAAAAATAACTTCATATTTTAAGTGGGGCCATTTTTGACGGAGATATGGCCATTAATACAATATATAATTTTAGATGAGTCTGAAGTCATTTTCTTTAAATGCAGTTTTGTTTCAAAAATCGAGCAATTTCTAAAAATACCTTCATATTTTAAGTGGAGCCATTTTTGACGGAGATATGGCCATTAATACAATATATAATTTTAGATGAGTCTGAAGACATTTTCTTTAAATGCAGTTTTGTTTCAAAAATCGAGCAATTTCTAAAAGTAACTTCATATTTTAAGTGGGGCCATTTTTGACGGAGATATGGCCATTAATACAATATATAATTTTAGATGAGTCTGAAGACATTTTCTTTAAATGCAGTTTTGTTTCAAAAATCGAGCAATTTCTAAAAATACCTTCTATTTTAAGTGGGCCATTTTTGACGGAGATATGGCCATTAATATAATATATAATTTTAGATGAGTCTGAAGACATTTTCTTTAAATGTAGTTTTGTTTCAAAAATCGAGCAAATTCTAAAAATACCTTCATATTTTAAGTGGGGCCCTTTTTGACGCAGATTTAGCCATTAATATAATATACAATTTTAGATGAGTCTGAAGTCATTTTCTTTAAATGGAGCTTTGTTTCAAAAATCGAGCAAATTCTAAAAATACCTTCATTATTGGAGTGGGTTTTTGACAGAGATATAGAATTTTAAAATACTTCATTATTAGTGGCCATTTTTGACGGAGATATGGCCATTAATACAATATATAATTTTAGATGAGTCTGAAGACATTTTCTTTAAATGCAGTTTTGTTTCAAAAATCGAGCAATTTCTAAAAAGTAACTTCATATTGTGTGGATTTTTGACGGAGATATGGCCATTAATACAATATATAATTTTAGATGAGTCTGAAGTCATTTTCTTTAAATGCAGTTTTGTTTCAAAAATCGAGCAATTTCTAAAAAGTACCTTCATATTTGAAGTGGGGCCATTTTTGACGGAGATATGGCCATTAATACAATATATAATTTTAGATGAGTCTGAAGACATTTTCTTTAAATGCAGTTTTGTTTCAAAAAATCGAGCAAATTCTAAAAAGTAACTTCATATTTTATGTGGGGCCATTTTTGACGGAGATATGGCCATTAATACAATATATAATTTTAGATGAGTCTGAAGACATTTTCTTTAAATGCAGTTTTGTTTCAAAAAATCGAGCAATTTCTAAAAATAACCTTCATATTTTAAGTGGGGCATTTTTGACGGAGATATGGCCATTAATACAATATATAATTTTAGATGAGTCTGAAGTCATTTTCTTTAAATGCAGTTTTGTTTCAAAAATCGAGCAAATTTCTAAAAATACCTTCATATTTTAAGTGGGGCCATTTTTGACGGAGATATGGCCATTAATACAATATATAATTTTAGATGAGTCTGAAGTCATTTTCTTTAAATGCAGTTTTGTTTCAAAAATCGAGCAAATTCTAAAAATACCTTCATATTTTAAGTGGGGCCATTTTTGACGGAGATATGGCCATTAATACAATATATAATTTTAGATGAGTCTGAAGACATTTTCTTTAAATGCAGTTTTGTTTCAAAAATCGAGCAATTTCTAAAAAGTAACTTCATATTTGAAGTGGGGCCATTTTTGACGGAGATATGGCCATTAATACAATATATAATTTTAGATGAGTCTGAAGTCATTTTCTTTAAATGCAGTTTTGTTTCAAAAATCGAGCAATTTCTAAAAATACCTTCATATTTTAAGTGGGGCCATTTTTGACGGAGATATAGCCATTAATATAATATATAATTTTAGATGAGTCTGAAGTCATTTTCTTTAAATGCAGTTTTGTTTCAAAAATCGAGCAAATTCTAAAAATAACTTCATTTTTAATGGCGTGGGGCCATTTTTGACGGAGATATGGCCATTAATATAATATATAATTTTAGATGAGTCTGAAGTCATTTTCTTTAAATGCAGTTTTGTTTCAAAAATCGAGCAAATTCTAAAAATAACTTCATTATTGGAGTGGGGCCATTTTTGACGGAGATATGGCCATTAATACAATATATAGATTTAGATGAGTCTGAAGACATTTTCTTTAAATGCAGTTTTGTTTCAAAAATCGAGCAATTTCTAAAAGTAACTTCATATTTGAGAGATTGGGCCATTTTTGACAGGAGATATGGTTTATTTATTGGCCATTAATACAATATATAATTTTAGATGAGTCTGAAGTCATTTTCTTTAAATGCAGTTTTGTTTCAAAAATCGAGCAATTTCTAAAAAGTAACTTCATATTTGAAGTGGAGCCATTTTTGACGGAGATATGGCCATTAATACAATATATAATTTTAGATGAGTCTGAAGACATTTTCTTTAAATGCAGTTTTGTTTCAAAAATCGAGCAATTTCTAAAAGTAACTTCATATTTTAAGTGGGGCCATTTTTGACGGAGATATGGCCATTAATACAATATATAATTTTAGATGAGTCTGAAGACATTTTCTTTAAATGCAGTTTTGTTTCAAAAATCGAGCAAATTCTAAAAATAACTTCATATTTTAAGTGGGGCCATTTTTGACGGAGATATGGCCATTAATACAATATATAATTTTAGATGAGTCTGAAGTCATTTTCGTTTAAATGCAGTTTTGTTTCAAAAATCGAGCAAATTCTAAAAATACCTTCATATTTTAAGTGGGGCCATTTTTGACGGAGATATGCCCATTAATACAATATATAATTTTAGATGAGTCTGAAGTCATTTTCTTTAAATGCAGTTTTGTTTCAAAAATCGAGCAAATTCTAAAAATACCTTCATATTTTAAGTGGGGCCATTTTTGACGGAGATATGGCCATTAATACAATATATAATTTTAGATGAGTCTGAAGACATTTTCTTTAAATGCAGTTTTGTTTCAAAAATTCGAGCAATTTCTAAAAAGTAACTCCATATTTGAAGTGGGGCCATTTTTGACGGAGATATGGCCATTAATACAATATATAATTTTAGATGAGTCTGAAGTCATTTTCTTTAAATGCAGTTTTGTTTCAAAAATCGAGCAATTTCTAAAACTACCTTCATATTTTAAGTGGGGCCATTTTTGACGGAGATATGGCCATTAATATAATATATAATTTTAGATGAGTCTGAAGTCATTTTCTTTAAATGCAGTTTTGTTTCCAAAAATCGAGCAAATTCTAAAAATAACTTCATTTTTGGAGTGGGGCCATTTTTGACGGAGATATGGCCATTAATATAATATATAATTTTAGATGAGTCTGAAGACATTTTCTTTAAATGCAGTTTTGTTTCAAAAATCGAGCAATTTCTAAAAGTAACTTCATATTTTAAGTGGGGCCATTTTTGACGGAGATATGGCCATTAATACAATATATAATTTTAGATGAGTCTGAAGACATTTTCTTTAAATGCAGTTTTGTTTCAAAAATCGAGCAAATTCTAAAAATACCTTCATATTTTAAGTGGGGCCATTTTTTGACGGAGATATGGCCATTAATACAATATATAATTTTAGATGAGTCTGAAGACATTTTCTTTAAATGCAGTTTTGTTTCAAAAATCGAGCAAATTCTAAAAATACCTTCATATTTTAAGTGGGGCCATTTTTTGACGGAGATATGGCCATTAATACAATATATAATTTTAGATGAGTCTGAAGTCATTTTGTTTAAATGCAGTTTTGTTTCAAAAATCGAGCAAATTCTAAAAATACCTTCATATTTTAAGTGGGCCCATTTTTGACGGAGATATATGGCCATTAATATAATATATAATTTTAGATGAGTCTGAAGTCATTTTCTTTAAATGCAGTTTTGTTTCAAAAATCGAGCAAATTCTAAAAATACCTTCATATTTGAAGTGGGGCCATTTTTGACGGAGATATGGCCATTAATATAATATATAATTTTAGATGAGTCTGAAGACATTTTCTTTAAATGCAGTTTTTGTTTCAAAAATCGAGCAATTTCTAAAAGTAACTTCATATTTTGAAGTGGGGCCATTTTTGACGGAGATATGGCCATTAATACAATATATAATTTTAGATGAGTCTGAAGACATTTTCTTTAAATGCAGTTTTGTTTCAAAAATCGAAAGCAATTTCTAAAAAACCTTCATATTTTAAGTGGGGCCATTTTTGACGGAGATATGGCCATTAATACAATATATAATTTTAGATGAGTCTGAAGTCATTTTCTTTAAATGCAGTTTTGTTTCAAAAATCGAGCAATTTCTAAAAATACCTTCATATTTTAAGTGGGGCCATTTTTGACGGAGATATGGCCATTAATACAATATATAATTTTAGATGAGTCTGAAGTCATTTTTTTTTAATGCAGTTTTGTTTCAAAAATCGAGCAAATTCTAAAAATAACTTCATTATTGAAGTGGGGCCATTTTTGACGGAGATATGGCCATTAATACAATATATAATTTTAGATGAGTCTGAAGTCATTTTCTTTAAATGCAGTTTTGTTTCAAAAATCGAGCAAATTCTAAAAATACCTTCATATTTTAAGTGGGGCCATTTTTGACGGAGATATAGCCCATTAATATAATATATAATTTTAGATGAGTCTGAAGTCATTTTCTTTAAATGCAGTTTTGTTTCAAAAATCGAGCAAATTCTAAAAATACCTTCATATTTTAAGTGGGGCCATTTTTGACGGAGATATGGCCATTAATACAATATATAATTTTAGATGAGTCTGAAGACATTTTCTTTAAATGCAGTTTTGTTTAAAAAATCGAGCAATTTCTAAAAAGTAACTCCATATTTGAAGTGGGGCCATTTTTGACGGAGATATGGCCATTAATACAATATATAATTTTAGATGAGTCTGAAGTCATTTCGTTTTAATGCAGTTTTGTTTCAAAAATCGAGCAATTTCTAAAAATACCTTCATATTTTAAGTGGGGCAATTTTTGACGCAGATATGGCCATTAATACAATATATAATTTTAGATGAGTCTGAAGTCATTTTCTTTAAATGCAGTTTTGTTTCAAAAATCGAGCAAATTCTAAAAATAACTTCATTGTGGGGCCATTTTTGACGGAGATATGGCCATTAATAAATAATTATAATTTTAGATGTTGGGCAGTTTTTTTTTCAAAAATCGAGCAATTTCTAAAAGTAACTTCATATTTTAAGTGGGGCCATTTTTGACGGAGATATGGCCATTAATACAATATATAATTTTAGATGAGTCTGAAGACATTTTCTTTAAATGCAGTTTTGTTTCAAAAATCGAGCAAATTCTAAAAATACCTTCATATTTTAAGTGGGGCCATTTTTTACGGAGATATGGCCATTAATACAATATATAATTTTAGATGAGTCTGAAGACATTTTCTTTAAATGCAGTTTTGTTTCAAAAATCGAGCAAATTCTAAAAGTAACTTCATATTTGAAGTGGGGCTATTTTTGACGGAGATATGGCCATTAATACAATATATAATTTTAGATGAGTCTGAAGACATTTTCTTTAAATGCAGTTTTGTTTCAAAAATCGAGCAATTTCTAAAAGTAACTTCATATTTTAAGTGGGGCCATTTTTGACGGAGATATGGCCATTAATACAATATATAATTTTAGATGAGTCTGAAGACATTTTCTTTAAATGCAGTTTTGTTTCAAAAATCGAGCAAATTCTAAAAATACCTTCAGATTTGTAAGGGGGCCATTTTTGACGGAGATATGGCCATTAATACAATATATAATTTTAGATGAGTCTGAAGTCATTTTCGTTTAAATGCAGTTTTGTTTCAAAAATCGAGCAAATTCTAAAAATACCTTCATATTTTAAGTGGGGCCTTTTTGACGGAGATATGGCCATTAATACAATATATAATTTTAGATGAGTCTGAAGTCATTTTCTTTAAATGCAGTTTTGTTTCAAAAATCGAGCAAATTCTAAAAATACCTTCATATTTGAAGTTGGGGGCCATTTTTGACGGAGATATGGCCATTAATACAATATATAATTTTAGATGAGTCTGAAGACATTTTCTTTAAATGCAGTTTTTTTTCAAAAATCGAGCAATTTCTAAAAGTAACTTCATATTTTAAGTGGGGCCATTTTTGACGGAGATATGGCCATTAATACAATATATAATTTTAGATGAGTCTGAAGACATTTTCTTTAAATGCAGTTTTGTTTCAAAAATCGAGAAAAATTTCTTTAAAACTAACTTCATATTTTAAGTGGGGCCATTTTTGACGGAGATATGGCCATTAATACAATATATAATTTTAGATGAGTCTGAAGTCATTTTCTTTAAATGCAGTTTTGTTTCAAAAATCGAGCAATTTCTAAAAATACCTTCATATTTTATGTGGGGCCATTTTTGACGGAGATATGGCCATTAATACAATATATAATTTTAGATGAGTCTGAAGTCATTTTCTTTAAATGCAGTTTTGTTTCAAAAATCGAGCAAATTCTAAAAATACCTTCATATTTTAAGTGGGGCCATTTTTGACGGAGATATGGCCATTAATATAATATATAATTTTAGATGAGTCTGAAGACATTTTCTTTAAATGCAGTTTTGTTTAAAAAATCGAGCAATTTCTAAAAAGTTACCTTCATATTTGAAGTGGGGCCATTTTTGACGGAGATATGGCCATTAATACAATATATAATTTTAGATGAGTCTGAAGACATTTTCTTTAAATGCAGTTTTGTTTCAAAAATCGAGCAATTTCTAAAAGTAACTTCATATTTTATGTGGGGCCATTTTTGACGGAGATATGGCCATTAATACAATATATAATTTTAGATGAGTCTGAAGACATTTTCTTTAAATGCAGTTTTGTTTCAAAAATCGAGCAAATTCTAAAAATACCTTCATATTTTAAGTGGGGCCATTTTTGACGGAGATATGGCCATTAATACAATATATAATTTTAGATGAGTCTGAAGTCATTTTCTTTTTAATGCAGTTTTGTTTCAAAAATCGAGCAAATTCTAAAAATACCTTCATATTTTAAGTGGGGCCTTTTTTGACGGAGATATGCATTTAATACAATATATAATTTTAGATGAGTCTGAAGTCATTTTCTTTAAATGCAGTTTTGTTTCAAAAATCGAGCAAATTCTAAAAATACCTTCATATTTTAAGTGGGGCCATTTTTGACGGAGATATGGCCATTAATACAATATATAATTTTAGATGAGTCTGAAGACATTTTCTTTAAATGCAGTTTTGTTTAAAAAATCGAGCAATTTCTAAAAGTAACTTCCATATTTGAAGTGGGGCCATTTTTGATACGGAGATATGGCCATTAATACAATATATAATTTTAGATGAGTCTGAAGTCATTTTGTTTAAATGCAGTTTTGTTTCAAAAATTCGAGCAATTTCTAAAAATACTTCATATTTTGAAGTGGGGCCATTTTTGACGGAGATATGGCCATTAATACAATATATAATTTTAGATGAGTCTGAAGTCATTTTGTTTTAAATGCAGTTTTGTTTCAAAAATCGAGCAAATTCTAAAAATAACTTCATTATTGGCGTGGGGCCATTTTTGACGGAGATATGGCCATTAATATAATATATAATTTTAGATGAGTCTGAAGTCATTTTCTTTAAATGCAGTTTTGTTTCAAAAATCGAGCAAATTCTAAAAATAACTTCATTATTTGAGGTGGGGCCATTTTTGACGGAGATATGGCCATTAATACAATATATAAATTTGGATGAGTCTGAAGTCATTTTCTTTAAATGCAGTTTTGTTTCAAAAATCGAGCAATTTCTAAAAGTAACTTAAAATTTGATGTGTACATATTTTTGACGGAGATATGGCCATTAATACAATATATAATTTTAGATGAGTTTTTGCAGTTTTGTTTAAAAAATCGAGCAAATTCTAAAAATACCTTCATATTTTAAGTGGGGCCATTTTTGAGGGAGATATGGCCATTAATACAATATATAATTTTAGATGAGTCTGAAGACATTTTCTTTAAATGCAGTTTTGTTTCAAAAATCGAGCAATTTCTAAAAGTAACTTCATATTTGAAGTGGGGCTATTTTTGACGGAGATATGGCCATTAATACAATATATAATTTTAGATGAGTCTGAAGACATTTTCTTTAAATGCAGTTTTGTTTCAAAAATCGAGCAATTTCTAAAAGTAACTTCATATTTTATGTGGGGCCATTTTTGACGGAGATATGGCCATTAATACAATATATAATTTTAGATGAGTCTGAAGACATTTTCTTTAAATGCAGTTTTGTTTCAAAAATCGAGCAAATTCTAAAAATACCTTCAGATTTTAAGTGGGGCCATTTTTGACGGAGATATAGCCATTAATACAATATATAATTTTAGATGAGTCTGAAGTCATTTTCTTTAAATGCAGTTTTGTTTCAAAAATCGAGCAAATTCTAAAAATACCTTCATATTTTAAGTGGGCCCATTTTTGACGGAGATATGGCCATTAATACAATATATAATTTTAGATGAGTCTGAAGACATTTTTTTTAAATGCAGTTTTGTTTCAAAAATCAGAATTTCTAAAAATACCTTCATATTTTAAGTGGGGCCATTTTTGACGGAGATATGGCCATTAATACAATATATAATTTTAGATGAGTCTGAAGACATTTTCTTTAAATGCAGTTTTGTTTAAAAAATCGAGCAATTTCTAAAAAAGTAACTTCATATTTGAAGTGGGGCCATTTTTGACGGAGATATGGCCATTAATATAATATATAATTTTAGATGAGTCTGAAGACATTTTCTTTAAATGCAGTTTTGTTTCAAAAATCGAGCAATTTCTAAAAAGTAACTTCTGATTTTAAGTGGGGCCATTTTTGACGGAGATATGGCCATTAATACAATATATAATTTTAGATGAGTCTGAAGTCATTTTCTTTAAATGCAGTTTTGTTTCAAAAATCGAGCAATTTCTAAAAGTAACTTCATATTTTAAAGTGGGGCCATTTTTGACGGAAATATGGCCATTAATACAATATATAATTTTAGATGAGTCTGAAGTCATTTTCTTTAAATGCAGTTTTGTTTCAAAAATCGAGCAATTTCTAAAAGTAACTTCATATTTTATGTGGGGCCATTTTTGACGGAGATATGGCCATTAATACAAAATATAATTTTAGATGAGTCTGAAGTCATTTTCTTTAAATGCAGTTTTGTTTCAAAAATCGAGCAAATTCTAAAAATACCTTCATATTTGAAGTGGGGCCATTTTTGACGGAGATATGGCCATTAATATAATATATAATTTTAGATGAGTCTGAAGTCATTTTCTTTAAATGCAGTTTTGTTTCAAAAATCGAGCAATTTCTAAAAATAACTTCATATTTGAAGTGGGGCCATTTTTGACGGAGATATGGCCATTAATACAATATATAATTTTAGATGAGTCTGAAGTCATTTTCTTTAAATGCAGTTTTGTTTCAAAAATCGAGCAAAGTCTAAAAATAACTTCATTATTGGAGTGGGGCCATTTTTGACGAAGATATAGCCATTAATACAATATATAATTTCAGATGAGTCTGAAGTCATTTTGTTTAAATGCAGTTTTGTTTCAAAAATCGAACAAATTCTAAAAATACCTTCATATTTGAAGTGGGGCCATTTTTGACGGAGATATGGCCATTAATACAATATATAATTTTAGATGAGTCTGAAGTCATTTTCTTTAAATGCAGTTTTGTTTCAAAAATCGAGCAATTTCTAAAAAGTAACTTCATATTTTAAGTGGGGCCATTTTTTGACGGAGATATGGCCATTAATACAATATATAATTTTAGATGAGTCTGAAGACATTTTCTTTAAATGCAGTTTTGTTTCAAAAATCGAGCAATTTCTAAAAAGTACCTTCATATTTTAAGTGGGGCCATTTTTGACGGAGATATGGCCATTAATACAATATATAATTTTAGATGAGTCTGAAGACATTTTCTTTAAATGCAGTTTTGTTTCAAAAATCGAGCAAATTCTAAAAATACCTTCATTTTTTAAGTGGGGCCATTTTTGACGGAGATATGGCCATTAATACAATATATAATTTCAGATGAGTCTGAAGTCATTTTGTTTAAATGCAGTTTTGTTTCAAAAATCGAACAAATTCTAAAAATACCCTCATATTTTAAGTGGGGGCCATTTTTGACGGAGATATGGCCATTAATACAATATATAATTTTAGATGAGTCTGAAGTCATTTTGTTTAAATGCAGTTTTGTTTCAAAAAATCGAGCAAATTTCTAAAAAGTAACTTCATATTTTGAAGTGGGGCCATTTTTGACGGAGATATGGCCATTAATACAATATATAATTTTAGATGAGTCTGAAGTCATTTTCTTTAAATGCAGTTTTGTTTCAAAAATCGAGCAATTTCTAAAAATACCTTCATATTTTAAGTGGGGCCATTTTTGACGGAGATATGGCCATTAATACAATATATAATTTTAGATGAGTCTGAAGTCATTTTGCTTTAAATGCAGTTTTGTTTCAAAAATCGAGCAAATTCTAAAAATAACTTCATATTTTGAAGTGGGGCCATTTTTGACGGAGATATGGCCATTAATACAATATATAATTTTAGATGAGTCTGAAGTCATTTTCTTTAAATGCAGTTTTGTTTCAAAAATCGAGCAAATTTCTAAAAAGTACCTTCATATTTTAAGTGGGGCCATTTTTTGACGGAGATATGGCCATTAATACAATATATAATTTTAGATGAGTCTGAAGACATTTTCTTTAAATGCAGTTTTGTTTCAAAAAATCGAGCAATTTCTAAAAAGTAACTTCATATTTTAAGTGGGGCCATTTTTTGACGGAGATATGGCCATTAATACAATATATAATTTTAGATGAGTCTGAAGTCATTTTCTTTAAATGCAGTTTTGTTTCAAAAATCGAGCAATTTCTAAAAAGTAACTTCATATTTTAAGTGGGGCCATTTTTGACGGAGATATGGCCATTAATACAATATATAATTTTAGATGAGTCTGAAGACATTTTCTTTAAATGCAGTTTTGTTTCAAAAATCGAGCAATTTCTAAAAGTAACTTCATATTTTAAGTGGGGCCATTTTTGACGGAGATATGGCCATTAATACAATATATAATTTTAGATGAGTCTGAAGTCATTTTCTTTAAATGCAGTTTTGTTTCAAAAATCGAGCAATTTCTAAAAATAACTTCATATTTTAAGTGGGGCCATTTTTGACGGAGATATGGCCATTAATACAATATATAATTTTAGATGAGTCTGAAGTCATTTTCTTTAAATGCAGTTTTGTTTCAAAAATCGAGCAATTTCTAAAAATAACTTCATATTTTAAGTGGGGCCATTTTTGACGGAGATATGGCCATTAATACAATATATAATTTTAGATGAGTCTGAAGTCATTTTCTTTAAATGCAGTTTTGTTTCAAAAATCGAGCAAATTCTAAAAATAACTTCATTATTGAAGTGGGGCCATTTTTGACGGAGATATGGCCATTAATACAATATATAATTTTAGATGAGTCTGAAGACATTTTCTTTAAATGCAGTTTTGTTTCAAAAATCGAGCAATTTCTAAAAAGTAACTTCATATTTTAAGTGGGGCCATTTTTTGACGGAGATATGGCCATTAATACAATATATAATTTTAGATGAGTCTGAAGTCATTTTGTTTTAAATGCAGTTTTGTTTCAAAAATCGAGCAAATTCTAAAAATACCTTCATATTTTAAGTGGGGCCATTTTTGACGGAGATATGGCCATTAATACAATATATAATTTTAGATGAGTCTGAAGTCATTTTCTTTAAATGCAGTTTTGTTTCAAAAATCGAGCAAATTCTAAAAATAACTTCATATTTGAAGTGGGGCCATTTTTGACGGAGATATGGCCATTAATATCAATATATAATTTTAGATGAGTCTGAAGTCATTTTCTTTAAATGCAGTTTTGTTTCAAAAATCGAGCAATTTCTAAAAGTAACTTCATATTTTAAGTGGGGCCATTTTTTGACGGAGATATGGCCATTAATACAATATATAATTTTAGATGAGTCTGAAGTCATTTTGTTTTAAATGCAGTTTTGTTTCAAAAATCGAGCAAATTCTAAAAATACCTTCATATTTTAAGTGGGGCCATTTTTTGACGGAGATATGGCCATTAATACAATATATAATTTTAGATGAGTCTGAAGTCATTTTCTTTAAATGCAGTTTTGTTTCAAAAATCGAGCAAATTCTAAAAATAACTTCATATTTTAAGTGGGGCCATTTTTGACGGAGATATGGCCATTAATACAATATATAATTTTAGATGAGTCTGAAGTCATTTTCTTTAAATGCAGTTTTGTTTCAAAAATCGAGCAATTTCTAAAAAGTAACTTCATATTTTAAGTGGGGCCATTTTTTGACGGAGATATGGCCATTAATACAATATATAATTTTAGATGAGTCTGAAGTCATTTTGTTTTAAATGCAGTTTTGTTTCAAAAATCGAGCAAATTTCTAAAAATACCTTCATATTTGAAGTGGGGCCATTTTTGACGGAGATATGGCCATTAATATAATATATAATTTTAGATGAGTCTGAAGTCATTTTCTTTAAATGCAGTTTTGTTTCAAAAATCGAGCAAATTCTAAAAATACCTTCATATTTTGAAGTGGGGCCATTTTTGACGGAGATATGGCCATTAATATAATATATAATTTTAGATGAGTCTGAAGTCATTTTCTTTAAATGCAGTTTTGTTTCAAAAAATCGAGCAAATTCTAAAAAGTAACTTCATATTTTAAGTGGGGCCATTTTTTGACGGAGATATGGCCATTAATACAATATATAATTTTAGATGAGTCTGAAGTCATTTTCTTTAAATGCAGTTTTGTTTCAAAAATCGAGCAAATTCTAAAAAGTACCTTCATATTTTAAGTGGGGCCATTTTTGACGGAGATATGGCCATTAATACAATATATAATTTTAGATGAGTCTGAAGTCATTTTGTTTTAAATGCAGTTTTGTTTCAAAAATCGAGCAAATTCTAAAAATACCTTCATATTTTAAGTGGGGCCATTTTTTGACGGAGATATGGCCATTAATATAATATATAATTTTAGATGAGTCTGAAGACATTTTCTTTAAATGCAGTTTTGTTTCAAAAATCGAGCAAATTCTAAAAATACCTTCATATTTGAAGTGGGGCCATTTTTGACGGAGATATGGCCATTAATATAATATATAATTTTAGATGAGTCTGAAGTCATTTTCTTTAAATGCAGTTTTGTTTCAAAAAATCGAGCAAATTCTAAAAAGTAACTTCATATTTTAAGTGGGGCCATTTTTGACGGAGATATGGCCATTAATACAATATATAATTTTAGATGAGTCTGAAGACATTTTCTTTAAATGCAGTTTTGTTTCAAAAAATCGAGCAAATTCTAAAAATACCTTCATATTTTGAAGTGGGGCCATTTTTGACGGAGATATGGCCATTAATACAATATATAATTTTAGATGAGTCTGAAGTCATTTTCTTTAAATGCAGTTTTGTTTCAAAAAATCGAGCAAATTTCTAAAAATAACTTCATATTTTAAGTGGGGCCATTTTTGACGGAGATATGGCCATTAATACAATATATAATTTTAGATGAGTCTGAAGTCATTTTCTTTAAATGCAGTTTTGTTTCAAAAAATCGAGCAAATTCTAAAAATAACTTCATATTTTGAAGTGGGGCCATTTTTGACGGAGATATGGCCATTAATACAATATATAATTTTAGATGAGTCTGAAGTCATTTTGCTTTAAATGCAGTTTTGTTTCAAAAATCGAGCAAATTCTAAAAATACCTTCATATTTTGAAGTGGGGCCATTTTTGACGGAGATATGGCCATTAATACAATATATAATTTTAGATGAGTCTGAAGTCATTTTCTTTAAATGCAGTTTTGTTTCAAAAATCGAGCAAATTTCTAAAAATAACTTCATATTTTAAGTGGGGCCATTTTTGACGGAGATATGGCCATTAATACAATATATAATTTTAGATGAGTCTGAAGACATTTTCTTTAAATGCAGTTTTGTTTCAAAAATCGAGCAAATTTCTAAAAATAACTTCATATTTTGAAGTGGGGCCATTTTTGACGGAGATATGGCCATTAATACAATATATAATTTTAGATGAGTCTGAAGTCATTTTTTTTAAATGCAGTTTTGTTTCAAAAATCGAGCAAATTCTAAAAATACCTTCATATTTTGAAGTGGGGCCATTTTTGACGGAGATATGGCCATTAATACAATATATAATTTTAGATGAGTCTGAAGTCATTTTGTTTAAATGCAGTTTTGTTTCAAAAATCGAGCAAATTCTAAAAATACCTTCATATTTTGAAGTGGGGCCATTTTTGACGGAGATATGGCCATTAATACAATATATAATTTTAGATGAGTCTGAAGTCATTTTGTTTAAATGCAGTTTTGTTTCAAAAAATCGAGCAATTTCTAAAAATAACTTCATATTTTAAGTGGGGCCATTTTTGACGGAGATATGGCCATTAATACAATATATAATTTTAGATGAGTCTGAAGTCATTTTGTTTAAATGCAGTTTTGTTTCAAAAAATCGAGCAAATTCTAAAAATACCTTCATATTTTAAGTGGGGCCATTTTTGACGGAGATATGGCCATTAATATAATATATAATTTTAGATGAGTCTGAAGACATTTTCTTTAAATGCAGTTTTGTTTCAAAAAATCGAGCAAATTTCTAAAAATACCTTCATATTTTAAGTGGGGCCATTTTTGACGGAGATATGGCCATTAATACAATATATAATTTTAGATGAGTCTGAAGACATTTTCTTTAAATGCAGTTTTGTTTCAAAAATCGAGCAAATTTCTAAAAATACCTTCATATTTTGAAGTGGGGCCATTTTTGACGGAGATATGGCCATTAATACAATATATAATTTTAGATGAGTCTGAAGTCATTTTGTTTAAATGCAGTTTTGTTTCAAAAATCGAGCAAATTCTAAAAATACCTTCATATTTTAAGTGGGGCCATTTTTGACGGAGATATGGCCATTAATACAATATATAATTTTAGATGAGTCTGAAGACATTTTCTTTAAATGCAGTTTTGTTTCAAAAATCGAGCAAATTCTAAAAATAACTTCATATTTTGAAGTGGGGCCATTTTTGACGGAGATATGGCCATTAATATAATATATAATTTCAGATGAGTCTGAAGTCATTTTGTTTAAATGCAGTTTTGTTTAAAAAATCGAGCAATTTCTAAAAGTAACTTCATATTTTAAGTGGGGCCATTTTTGACGGAGATATGGCCATTAATACAATATATAATTTTAGATGAGTCTGAAGTCATTTTGTTTTAATGCAGTTTTGTTTCAAAAATCGAGCAAAGTCTAAAAATAACTTCATTATTGGCGTGGGGCCATTTTTGACGGAGATATGGCCATTAATACAATATATAATTTTAGATGAGTCTGAAGTCATTTTGTTTAAATGCAGTTTTGTTTCAAAAAATCGAGCAAATTCTAAAAATACCTTCATATTTTAAGTGGGGCCCTTTTTGACGCAGATATAGCCCTTAATATAATATATAATTTTAGATGAGTCTGAAGTCATTTTCTTTAAATGCAGTTTTGTTTCAAAAATCGAGCAATTTCTAAAAGTAACTTCATATTTTATGTGGGGCCATTTTTGACGGAGATATGGCCACTAATACAATATATAATTTTAGATGAGTCTGAAGACATTTTCTTTAAATGCAGTTTTGTTTCAAAAATCGAGCAAATTCTAAAAATACCTTCATATTTTAAGTGGGGCCATTTTTTGACGGAGATATGGCCATTAATACAATATATAATTTTAGATGAGTCTGAAGTCATTTTTTTTAAATGCAGTTTTGTTTCAAAAATCGAGCAAATTCTAAAAATAACTTCATATTTGAAGTGGGGCCATTTTTGACGGAGATATGGCCATTAATATAATATATAATTTTAGATGAGTCTGAAGTCATTTTCTTTAAATGCAGTTTTGTTTCAAAAATCGAGCAAATTCTAAAAATAACTTCATATTTGAAGTGGGGCCATTTTTGACGGAGATATGGCCATTAATACAATATATAATTTTAGAAGAGTCTGAAGTCATTTTGTTTAAATGCAGTTTTGTTTAAAAAATCGAGCAAAGTCTAAAAAGCAATTTTTTGCCTTTTTGACGGAGAGATATGGCCATTAATACAATATATAACTTTATATGAGTCTGAAGTCATTTTGTTTAAATGCAGTTTTGTTTCACAAATCGAGCAATTTCTAAGAATACCTCCATTTTTGATGGAGATACGGCCATTAATATAATATATAATTTTAGATGAATCTGAAGTCATTTTCTTTAAATGCAGTTTTGTTTCAAAAATCGATCAATTTCTAAAAGTAACTTCATATTTTATGTGGGGCCATTTTTGACGGAGATATGGCCATTAATACAAAATATAATTTTAGATAAGTCGGAAGACATTTTCTTTAAATGCAGTTTTGTTTAAAAAATCGAGCAAATTCTAAAAATACCTTCAGATTTTAAGTGGGGCCATTTTTGACGGAGATATGGCCATTAATACAATACATAATTTTAGATGAGTCTGAAGTCATTTTGTTTTAATGCAGTTTTGTTTCAAAAATCGGGCAATTTCTAAAAGTAACTTCATATTTTATGTGGGGCCATTTTTGACAGAGATATAGCCAATAATAAAGAGTATAATTTTAAATGAGTCTGAAGTCATTTTGTTTAAAAGAAGTTTTGTTTAAAAAATCGACCAAATTCTAAAAATACCTTCATATTTTACGTGGGGCCCTTTTTGACGCAGATATAGCCATTAATATAATAATATAATTTTAGATGAGTCTGGAGTCATTTTGTTTTAATGCAGTTTTGTTTCAAAAATCGAGTTAAGTCTAAAAACAACTTCATTATTGGCGTGGGGCCATTTTTGACGGAGATATGGTCATTAATATAATATATAATTTTAGATGAGTCTGAAGTCATTTTCTTTAAATGCAGTTTTGTTTAAAAAATCGAGCAAAGTCTAAAAATAACTTCATTATTGGAGTGGAGCCATTTTAGACAGAGATATAGCCAATAATACAGAGTATAATTTTAAATGAGTCTGAAGTCATTTTGTTTAAATGAAGTTTTGTTTAAAAAATCGAGCAAATTCTAAAAATACCTTCATATTTTAAGTGGGGCCATTTTTGACGCAGATATAGCCATTATTATAATATGTAATTTTAGATGAGTCTGAAGTCATTTTGTTTTAATGCAGTTTTGTTTCAAAAACCGAGTAAAGTCTAAAATTAACTTCATTATTGGCGTGGGGCCATTTTTGACGGAGATATGGTCATTAATATAATATATAATTTTAGATGAGTCTGAAGTCATTTTCTTTAAATGCAGTTTTGTTTAAAACATCGAGCAAAGTCTAAAAATAACTTCATTATTGGAGTGGAGCCATTTTTGATGGAGATATGGCCATTAATACAATATATAATTTTATATGAGTCTGAAGTCATTTTGTCTAAATGCAGTTTTGTGTATAAAAAAATCGAGCAAATTCAAAAAATACCTTCATATTTTAAGTGGGGCCCTTTTTGACAGAGATATGCGCATTAATACAACATATGACTTTAGATGAGTCTGAAGTCATTTTGTTTAAATACAGTTTTGTGTCAAAAATCGATCAATTTCTAAAAGTAACATCATATTTTATGTGGGGCCATTTTTGACGGAGATATAGCCATTAATACAGAGTATAATTTTAGATGAGTCTGAAGACATTTTCTTTAAATGCAGTTTTGTTTCAAAAATCGAGCAAATTCTAAAAGTACCTTCAGATTTTAAGTGGGGCCATTTTTGACGGAGATATGGCCATTAATACAATACATAATTTTAGATGAGTCTGAAGTCATTTTGTGTTGATGCTGTTTTGTTTAAAAAATCGAGCAATTTCTAAAAGTAACTTCATATTTGAAGTGGAGCTATTTTTGACGGAGATATGGCCATTAATACAATATATAATTTTAGATGAGTCTGACGACATTTTCTTTAAATGCAGTTTTGTTTTAAAAATCGAGCAAATTCTAAAAATACCTTCATATTTGAAGTGGGGCCATTTTTGACGGAGATATGGCCATTAATATAATATGTAATTTTAGATGAGTCTGAAGACATTTTCTTTAAATGCAGTTTTTTTTAGTTTTGTTTAAAATCGATCAATTTCTAAAAGTAACTTCATATTTTATGTGGGGCCATTTTTGACGGAGATATGGCCATTAATACAATATATAATTTTAGATGAGTCTGAAGACATTTTGTTTTAATGCAGTTTTGTTTCAAAAATTGAGCAAAGTCTAAAAATAAATTCATTATTGGAGTGGGGCCATTTTTGACAGAGATATGGTTATTAATATAATATATAATTTTAGATGAGTCTGAAGTCATTTTCTTTAAATGCAGTTTTGTTTTTAAAAATCGAGCAAATTCTAAAAATACCTTCATATTTGAAGTGGGGCCATTTTTGACGGAGATATGGCCATTAATATAAAATATAATTTTAGATGAGTCTGAAGTCATTTTCTTTAAATGCAGTTTTGTTTCAAAAATCGATCAATTTCTAAAAGTAACTTCATATTTTATGTGGGGCCATTTTTGACAGAGATATGGCCATTAATACAATATATAATTTTAGATGAGTCTGAAGTCATTTAGTTTTAATGCAGTTTTGTTTCAAAAATCGAGCAAAGTCTAAAAATAACTTCATTATTGGCGTGGGGCCATTTTTGACGGAGATATGCCATTAACATAATATATAATTTTAGATGAGTCTGATGACATTTTCTTTAAATGCAGTTTTGTTTCAAAAATGGAGCAAATTCTAAAAATACCTTCATATTTTAAGTGGAGCCATTTTTGACGGAGATATGGCCATTAATACAATATATAATTTTAGATGAGTCTGAAGTCATTTTGTTTAAATGCAGTTTTGTTTCACATATCGAGCAAATTCTAAAAATACCTTCAGATTTGAAGTGGGGCCATTTTTGACAGAGATATGGCCATTAACTTAATATATAATTTTAGATTAGTCTGAAGTCATTTTGTTTTAATGCAGTTTTGTTTCAAAAATCGAGCAAAGTCTAAAAAAAATTTCATTATTGGCGTGGGGCCATTTTTGACGGAGATATGGCCATTAATATAATATATAATTTTAGATGAGCCTGAAGTCATTTTTTTAATTGCAGTTTTGTTTCAAAAATCGAGCAAATTCTAAAAATACCTTCATTTTTTGAGTGGGGCCATTTTTGACGGAGATATATCCATTAATACAATATATAATTTTAGATGAGCCTGAAGTCATTTTCTTTAAATGCAGTTTTGTTTCAAAAATCGAGCAAATTCTAAAAATACCTTCATATTTGAAGTGGGGCCATTTTTGACGGAGATATGGCCATTAATACAATATATAATTTTAGATGAGTCTGAAGTCATTTTCTTTAAATGCAGTTTTGTTTCAAAAATCGAGCAAATTTCTAAAAAGTACCTTCATATTTTGAAGTGGGGCCATTTTTGACGGAGATATGGCCATTAATACAATATATAATTTTAGA
This sequence comes from Drosophila murphyi, assembly GCA_018904325.1. NCBI lineage: Eukaryota > Metazoa > Arthropoda > Insecta > Diptera > Drosophilidae > Drosophila > Drosophila murphyi. Next base: position 31,053 of record JAEIFX010000235.1, read on the forward strand.
TGAGTCTGAAGACATTTTCTTTAAATGCAGTTTTGTTTCAAAAAATCGAGCAAATTCTAAAAAGTACCTTCATATTTTAAGTGGGGCCATTTTTGACGGAGATATGGCCATTAATACAATATATAATTTTAGATGAGTCTGAAGTCATTTTCTTTAAATGCAGTTTTGTTTCAAAAAATCGAGCAAATTTCTAAAAGTAACTTCATATTTGAAGTGGGGCCATTTTTGACGGAGATATGGCCATTAATACAATATATAATTTTAGATGAGTCTGAAGTCATTTTCTTTAAATGCAGTTTTGTTTCAAAAAATCGAGCAAATTTCTAAAAATAACTTCATATTTGAAGTGGGGCCATTTTTGACGGAGATATGGCCATTAATATAATATATAATTTTAGATGAGTCTGAAGACATTTTCTTTAAATGCAGTTTTGTTTCAAAAATCGAGCAAATTTCTAAAAATAACTTCATATTTTGAAGTGGGGCCATTTTTGACGGAGATATGGCCATTAATACAATATATAATTTTAGATGAGTCTGAAGACATTTTCTTTAAATGCAGTTTTGTTTCAAAAATCGAGCAAATTCTAAAAATACCTTCATATTTTAAGTGGGGCCATTTTTGACGGAGATATGGCCATTAATACAATATATAATTTTAGATGAGTCTGAAGACATTTTCTTTAAATGCAGTTTTGTTTCAAAAATCGAGCAAATTTCTAAAAATACCTTCATATTTTAAGTGGGGCCATTTTTGACGGAGATATGGCCATTAATACAATATATAATTTTAGATGAGTCTGAAGTCATTTTTTTTAAATGCAGTTTTGTTTCAAAAATCGAGCAAATTCTAAAAATAACTTCATATTTTAAGTGGGGCCATTTTTGACGGAGATATGGCCATTAATATAATATATAATTTTAGATGAGTCTGAAGTCATTTTTTTTAAATGCAGTTTTGTTTCAAAAATCGAGCAAATTCTAAAAATACCTTCATATTTGAAGTGGGGCCATTTTTGACGGAGATATGGCCATTAATACAATATATAATTTTAGATGAGTCTGAAGTCATTTTGCTTTAAATGCAGTTTTGTTTCAAAAAATCGAGCAAATTTCTAAAAATACCTTCATATTTTAAGTGGGGCCATTTTTGACGGAGATATGGCCATTAATACAATATATAATTTTAGATGAGTCTGAAGTCATTTTCTTTAAATGCAGTTTTGTTTCAAAAAATCGAGCAAATTTCTAAAAATAACTTCATATTTTGAAGTGGGGCCATTTTTGACGGAGATATGGCCATTAATATAATATATAATTTTAGATGAGTCTGAAGACATTTTCTTTAAATGCAGTTTTGTTTCAAAAATCGAGCAAATTTCTAAAAATAACTTCATATTTTAAGTGGGGCCATTTTTGACGGAGATATGGCCATTAATACAATATATAATTTTAGATGAGTCTGAAGACATTTTTTTTAAATGCAGTTTTGTTTCAAAAATCGAGCAAATTCTAAAAATACCTTCAGATTTTAAGTGGGGCCATTTTTGACGGAGATATGGCCATTAATACAATATATAATTTTAGATGAGTCTGAAGTCATTTTCTTTAAATGCAGTTTTGTTTCAAAAAATCGAGCAAATTCTAAAAATACCTTCATATTTTAAGTGGGGCCATTTTTGACGGAGATATGGCCATTAATACAATATATAATTTTAGATGAGTCTGAAGTCATTTTCTTTAAATGCAGTTTTGTTTCAAAAAATCGAGCAAATTCTAAAAATAACTTCATATTTTGAAGTGGGGCCATTTTTTGACGGAGATATGGCCATTAATATAATATATAATTTTAGATGAGTCTGAAGACATTTTCTTTAAATGCAGTTTTGTTTCAAAAATCGAGCAAATTTCTAAAAATAACTTCATATTTTGAAGTGGGGCCATTTTTGACGGAGATATGGCCATTAATACAATATATAATTTTAGATGAGTCTGAAGTCATTTTCTTTAAATGCAGTTTTGTTTCAAAAAATCGAGCAAATTCTAAAAATACCTTCATATTTGAAGTGGGGCCATTTTTGACGGAGATATGGCCATTAATATAATATATAATTTTAGATGAGTCTGAAGTCATTTTCTTTAAATGCAGTTTTGTTTCAAAAATCGAGCAATTTCTAAAAAGTAACTTCATATTTTGAAGTGGGGCCATTTTTGACGGAGATATGGCCATTAATACAATATATAATTTTAGATGAGTCTGAAGTCATTTTGCTTTAAATGCAGTTTTGTTTCAAAAATCGAGCAAATTTCTAAAAATACCTTCATATTTGAAGTGGGGCCATTTTGACGGAGATATGGCCATTAATATAATATATAATTTTAGATGAGTCTGAAGACATTTTCTTTAAATGCAGTTTTGTTTCAAAAATCGAGCAATTTCTAAAAATACCTTCATATTTTAAGTGGGGCCATTTTTGACGGAGATATGGCCATTAATACAATATATAATTTTAGATGAGTCTGAAGACATTTTTTTTAAATGCAGTTTTGTTTCAAAAAATCGAGCAAATTCTAAAAAGTACCTTCATATTTTAAGTGGGGCCATTTTTGACGGAGATATGGCCATTAATACAATATATAATTTTAGATGAGTCTGAAGACATTTTCTTTAAATGCAGTTTTGTTTCAAAAATCGAGCAAATTCTAAAAATACCTTCATATTTGAAGTGGGGCCATTTTTTGACGGAGATATGGCCATTAATACAATATATAATTTTAGATGAGTCTGAAGTCATTTTCTTTAAATGCAGTTTTGTTTCAAAAATCGAGCAAATTCTAAAAATACCTTCATATTTTAAGTGGGGCCATTTTTGACGGAGATATGGCCATTAATACAATATATAATTTTAGATGAGTCTGAAGACATTTTCTTTAAATGCAGTTTTGTTTCAAAAATCGAGCAATTTCTAAAAAGTAACTTCATATTTTAAGTGGGGCCATTTTTGACGGAGATATGGCCATTAATACAATATATAATTTTAGATGAGTCTGAAGTCATTTTCTTTAAATGCAGTTTTGTTTCAAAAATCGAGCAATTTCTAAAAATACCTTCATATTTTAAGTGGGGCCATTTTTGACGGAGATATGGCCATTAATACAATATATAATTTTAGATGAGTCTGAAGTCATTTTGTTTTAAATGCAGTTTTGTTTCAAAAAATCGAGCAATTTCTAAAAATACCTTCATATTTTAAGTGGGGCCATTTTTGACGGAGATATGGCCATTAATACAATATATAATTTTAGATGAGTCTGAAGACATTTTCTTTAAATGCAGTTTTGTTTCAAAAATCGAGCAATTTCTAAAAATAACTTCATTATTTGAGTGGGGCCATTTTTGACGGAGATATGGCCATTAATACAATATATAATTTTAGATGAGTCTGAAGTCATTTTTCTTTAAATGCAGTTTTGTTTCAAAAAATCGAGCAAATTCTAAAAATAACTTCATATTTTAAGTGGGGCCATTTTTGACGGAGATATGGCCATTAATACAATATATAATTTTAGATGAGTCTGAAGACATTTTCTTTAAATGCAGTTTTGTTTCAAAAATCGAGCAAATTCTAAAAATACCTTCATATTTGAAGTGGGGCCATTTTTGACGGAGATATGGCCATTAATACAATATATAATTTTAGATGAGTCTGAAGTCATTTTGTTTAAATGCAGTTTTGTTTCAAAAAATCGAGCAAATTCTAAAAATAACTTCATATTTTAAGGTGGGGCCATTTTTGACGGAGATATGGCCATTAATACAATATATAATTTTAGATGAGTCTGAAGTCATTTTCTTTAAATGCAGTTTTGTTTCAAAAAATCGAGCAAAGTCTAAAAATAACTTCATATTTTAAGTGGGGCCATTTTTGACGGAGATATGGCCATTAATACAATATATAATTTTAGATGAGTCTGAAGTCATTTTCTTTAAATGCAGTTTTGTTTCAAAAAATCGAGCAATTTCTAAAAAGTAACTTCATATTTTAAGTGGGGGCCATTTTTGACTGAGATATGGCCATTAATACAATATATAATTTTAGATGAGTCTGAAGACATTTTGTTTTAATGCAGTTTTGTTTAAAAAATCGAGCAAAGTCTAAAAATAACTTCATATTTGGAGTGGGGCCATTTTTGACAGAGGATATGGCTATTAATATAATATATAATTTTGGATGAGTCTGAAGTCATTTTCTTTAAATGCAGTTTTGTTTTTAAAAATCGAGCAAATTCTAAAAATACCTTCATATTTGAAGTGGGGCCATTTTTGACGGAGATATGGCTATTAATACAATATATAATTT
>JAEIFX010000237.1:0-45502 GCA_018904325.1 Drosophila murphyi
GAGGAAGGTATGCCCTCCACCCATGGGTCACCTCCGCGGAGAGCGGGTGCTGAGAATCGTGGGGTGTTGTTTCGTCCTTCTCCAGCTGCTCCGTCCTCCACGCCTCCCAAAAATCTCGCCATCCCTCACCCCACACATCCCCACAGTTTCTCACGTAATACGGAAGGACCACCTCGCCGTGGAGGTCATGCATCAACATACGCTCATCGCCACGACAACTACGCCATGAACGGGTTGCCCACCACAATGCACGGTGAAGCCTCAGTTCTGTCAGCTCCGGTACACCATCTCTCACAGGCTGTGGCTCTCGGTACGACGCTTCGATGTGCTGATCCAGGCCGAGGTATGCCCACTCACTCCGATTCTTTCCTCCCCCGTGATTGACGGGGAACACCAACACCCGCTATCTCAGAGATGGGTTTCTGCGTGAGCGCTGTCACCTCACATCTCCGCAATCCACCGATCATGGACATCACAACACCGAACAAATACGAGCTGTCCGGTCCCCCCTCCTCCCCATGGTCGATAAGGGCAGCGCGTGCCTTCTTCCAGAGCTCATCCAGTGTTTCATGCACGTGGCACTCAGCGACAGACAAGTGCGGCGAAGCATCCAGAGCACAACCGTCAACAGCAACCTCCGTGACGTCCACCATCACTCGCATAAGCTCCTTCACAGTTGCACCTTGCATCGATGACGCAACAAAGTCCCACAAATCAAGGGCATTCACGAGACACACCGAATCGTCAGGAATTCTGAAATGATGTCGGTCACACACAATCTTCAGAACCTTCGGCAGGGACTCCACCTTCAGCTCCGTACACGTCAATAAACCGCACCTCTCCTTCAAAACCCGCAGCATTCGCAACACATCTCTCACACTTGCAATAGGAGATCCAGTCCGAACAAAGTCCGAAATTGTCATCACATTATTGGTGCCCACCAACGAGAACGTATGCAGAATCAATCGTTGCATCAGGGAAATAGAAACATGCACATGTTGCACTGCGCCGCAATCCACAAAGCTCATCGTCTCTCTCACAGACGCGAACAGCCACCGCAAATCCCTCTCCATCATTCGAAGTCCCTCCAGTCTACGCACCAAGCAATCCAGATATCGTCGTAAGCAGACTCTTACACGCTTCAGATCCAAACACTCCAAACGAATCTCCGCATCACTCAACGCACTGTGAAGTGCAAATGTTCCGTAGAAGGTGTCCACCTCACTCAGACGCTCACTCAGCGGTTTCATCACTGACGCATCAAAGTTCGTCGCACGGGCAACAGCCAACCCATCCTCCACACGGTCACCACACAGCGGCACAAAGTCTGCCCACTCAAACTCACCTCTTCCAGAAAACTGCACAACAGCAGAGAACACATCTTCCTCCAGGCACCTCAGCATCGCGTCACTCGCACGTGTGTTGCGCACGTCACGGCGCACAGTAGCGTCATTGGCAGCACACCACGCCGCGAATCTCTCCTGCAGAAGCCCAAACAGTGCATCACGCTTCAGTTGCGTCTCCACAGACCTCAGCACACCTTGTTGTACCTCATCCAGCCTCTTCAGTGCGCGGTGTTCAAACCCAATACGAAAGCGGTCACTCACAACAATCGACGTCAGGCGACTTCGCTCCGCACAGATCAACTCATTCTCCACACGGCTGAAGGCCTCATGCACGCTCTCACCCACACGGCACTCGCCAATCACAGTACTGCGGCAGCTTCCTGGGTCACACTGACGCGCAGCACGTCCACGCGCCTGCTGCGCAACGCGCTCATCACTAGCTTCAGTCAGAATCACATGCAAGCCATTCCCACTCGCAGGCACAAGAAGGTCCATCCCACGCCCACCGCGGTTCGTCGTCAGAATCACAGTGCCGCCGCCACCATCAATGGATGGCAGCTCGTCCGTGTCCTTCGCATAGCAGCGAATCACAGCACTCCGAAGTGGCTCCAAATGCTGTAACCCCGTCAGGTAGTCCTGCAGCGAAAGCACAGAGCCCACATGCTCCGCAATCACCAGCACACTTTGCCCATTCTGCAGTGCTCGGCACACATCCCCGAGAATCTGCTCCTGTTGGTGCCTCAATCCGCGGCACATAATAGGTGGAAGCATCTCTAGTGCACTCACGTACGCAGACGGCACAACCACAGTACGCAAGCCATACTCGTGCTTGTATAGAAGACGCGTCTGAAAGCCGCCAACCGTCCCCGTCATCCCAGTCATGCAGTCACCCCAGTCCTTCAGGAACGCAAACGCAGAAAGCGAGAAGATCGAGTTCGACTCATCCTCCCACGGCATCCGGTTCAGCATGTTCAGCATCACGGAGAGGCCGTTCTTCCACACAGTCCCATGCATCTCAGAACCGGTGCCCACATCGTAGGGAACAATGCTCGCATCACCTTCAAGGTACTCGGCATCTCGCTGCATCATGAGAGCCTGCTCCGCAGAGGAGTAGTAGCCACGAAACACATCCAGTGATAGCAGGGGGTCGCCCTCCACAGCTCCAGTGAATTGACAAAGGTACGCAGCATACCGCTGATACGCAAGTCCCTCATCACAGCCCTTCTCCGCCAACTGCAGAAGCAACGGAAACACAGGCACAACCTTCAGCATCTCAGCCATGTAGCTCCCCTTGTACACAGAGTTACTGAAGTTGTCAATCATCGGCACATCCGCCTCATCCACAATAAACCACTGTGCGTACTGCAGTCGAACACGAAGAAGCGGCTCTTCACGGCTATCCGCATACGTGCTCAGTACACGGCCCATGAACTCATTCAGCGTGCTGTACACCACACTACACCCAAACGGAGTCACATTCTCACATGGCTTTAGCAGGCCAACGGCTCTCTCACCAAGCAGCTCAGTCAGTACACTGGCATGCACATCCATCGACGCAGCAGCAAGGTCCACATGAGACGTCAGTACGTTCACACGGTACCCACAGTACGCCTTGAACACCGCAACACAACCACTGATGTACGTTTTGCCCTCACCAGTGCAAATGTTCGCTATCTGTGCTCCACCAATCACCATCTGGCATACCGCAAGCACCTGCACACGTCGAGGCTTGTAGTGGTCTCTGCCCCAATGCCACATGGACAGAAACACTCGAAGAAGAACCCACTCCAGCATATGCTGATCCGCCACAAGTAGTTGCTCCTCTCTCATCACCTGCGCCGTGTGCATGGTTCTCCTCGCATCACCATCCACACACGCAGCGGCTGCATCAGCAGCAGTCCGCCGCATCGCAGACTGCAGCTCAGCCAACCTGCGCTCGATGAAATTTCCCCCACCAATGGGTCCTCCGCCGCCTTCACTGCATCGACAAACATCTTATCAACCTTCTCTGCAAGACTTACAACATCCTCTGATATGCCCGTGTCTTGGGTAGAACAAAAGAGGCGAATGTCAGCCCACGACCGCTGCTCGTCCTCCAGTAGATGCCCCAGCGAGGCACATCCAGCTTTGCGAGCAACACTAATCCTCCGGCGGCGCTCCACCAGACACGCGTCCCGCTCCACAACGGCAGCCTCCCATTGATCCTGTCTTGTGCTCACCTTCTCCAGCGGCGTCAAGTGCGGGTAGCTAAGCAACTGTCCAAGACGATCCTCGCACATGTCAGCGTCGCACAGTCCGAGCACAAACATCCGTAGCGCAGGCCACCGATCATCCCCACACTTCAGCAGAAGATTGTACAGCGAATGGCGAAACGGACCAGACTTGGCAAACCACAGCAACCACAGTTGTTTGAAGCGCTCAAGTCGGAGCACATCCACCCACTCCGGAAGCGGAAGGGACAACAGCCTCTTGTAAAGATCCGCACTCACCTCCATCCCACGTAGCAGCTGCAGCACAACCTCCACATTCTCCGGGTACAGGCCAAACGAACTCACCATCTCATCAAACCCTTTCCCAACCTTGAAGCACAGCAAGTCAACAACAACGAAGGCTGCATCCGCCGTGAACTCCCTCAGGCAAGTGGCTTCATAAGGGGGCTGCAGCCGGCGGAACCAACACTGCAGCACATCGTGCATCAGTGAACGGTACAGACCCTCCCACTCACCACCACGGTGCTGCTCCCACTTCTCACGGAAGTAGCTCTCACGATCATCTCCCAGGAGGTCTTGAAGCCGAAGGTATCGCAGCGACAGCAGAGAAGCTTCGTGGGGTGCCACCGCTCCAGCAGACGCACATCCCACGAAGGGAGGGTGATTTGTAGCGAAGCGAGATGTGGTTCACGCTGCAGTGTCGCAGCATCCCCACACATGGCAAGCGCCATGGCAATCATTGGACCATCGCGCACTTCATCCAGATCACGGCACATGTTCCATGGCGAACGACGGCCTTCATCCGCACAGTTGATGGAGAACCGCTCCACCCACTGCATCACCATGCGGAGGTGCTTCACCGCCATCACATCTCCGTTGGCATTATCGACATAGCGCTCACCACACCAGAAGAGGTTTAGCTGTAGCTGGGTCAACGCAGACTTGAGAAGATTCATCAGCGACAGCTTCGTCGTCGACTGTACGTAGCGACGCACAATCTCACTGGAGGACAGCAGTGGTGACTGCTGTACGAACAGCAGGCAGTGGCAGCAAGGCACACGGGGTACTTGACGGAGGTCCAAGGAGCAATCCTCCTGCACCAACGACTGCTCAAGTTGAAATAGCTTCGTATCGCTTCTTTGCTGTTCACGGATGGCACATTGACAGAAGCAGTCCGGAAGCTGTTGATGGGGGAACAACCCACACCACTCACGCAGTCGCACCAGCTGAAGGTGCAGCCGAAGGCACAAAAGTGGGAAGTTATCTCCTGCATTTGGGGCGCTTGTGACGGCGGCGATGAGTTCTTCAAGAGACCTCCACTGAAGGTGTTGTGTAGATGAGAACTCCTCAGTAACGGTGTGCAGCTGGTTCAGCATCGCACGCCAATCTCGTTCGTTGGCACCAAAGACGGTTACCGCGGCATCCAGGAAAGGATCCACATCCAAGTGAATGAGAGATCGCCAATGACGATAAAGCACCACTTTGCATGTGTAGTGAGAAGTACCTTGAAGAAATGAGCGCAACCACGTCGCCACCTCCCCCAGTGAGCTCTTGAGGTGCTCCACATCCGCAGTTTCATAAATGCACTTCATCAGCCATTCGTAGACTTGAGCGAGAAGCGTGTGTGGCGCACAACATCATCGTCTTGGCCGCTCCTGTGCGTTGCGCTGCACTGGTCCTTGTAGATTGCTGAAAGATGACGAAGAAAGTCGTCACATGTGCGGAGGTACAAATTCCAACTGCCATCTCCGGGTACAAGCAATCGGCAGCCAAGAACTTCACTTCCAAGCCCGCTGACTCTCTTATACAGCTGCCACACTCCCTCATCACATGGGGAAGTGCTCCAGCAGCAACGGGCACACTGGAACAATTCCAGCTCCCGACAAGGACCGCCTCTATGCGAGAAAATTCGCAGGTTCGCACACACTCCGCAGCTTCCCGCATCTTCGCCAGACGCTCACCATCCAGTCCATGCCGCATTGACTCCGCACACGTCAAAGCTGCTTGGTACTGTACGGCGCGGCGAATAGGCCGACTGAGCTCTTCTTTCATAGCCTCCACAGACGAAAAATAGCGATCCTTCTTGTCCATCAAACTATTTGTCCGGAAAAATGATAGCTCTGAAAGCAGCTCCTCTTTTGGAATAACACATAATGCATTCGCGTACTCCACCGTGTACTCACGGAAGCCTTCCAGAAAGGCATCCCTTGCAGCCCCATCAACGCTGCTCATACAATGCGCATGGAGTATGCTCAAATGATGAGCATAGTTGTACAGCCACCCCGCCTCACGCTTTTCACACGATAGGGCAACACGTTCATACACATTCACGTTAAAATCTTTAACGGAATGTCGGAAAAATCGCGTTGACTTGAACACTGGTATCGTACTCCAGTACCTGCTCTCGGGGTTGTGTCTGCCCAAGACCGCATCCACATCTGCCTTCCTCAAATCTTCACTCTCCCCAAGCCGACATCCTTGCATGGCGTAAGAACGTGCCAGCAGCGCATACGGTATTGGTGCAGCCACCTGGACAATGTGGCGCGGCTCCTCAAGGACATCTTCACTCAGAATGAGTGCAATACTCCGTCGTTGTGTATGGGGTTGACTGCTCATGGGTCCCACATCTCGTCGTTGAACGCCTTGGACACGGCGTACCAGGACCCCACCACGGAGAACACACTCGCCCAGACGCTCCGCCTCCACCAGGTCAGAATTCACAGCAAAGCCTTGCCATCCTCCCTTCATAATCCTTCCACATTCATCCTTGGCGATGTGATGCGAGTAGAAGATCTCCTCACCGTCGTCGATGTACACAACATCTTCCTTAGAAGTCGCACCCCACACTCGCGTGTAGTGCCCTCGCAACAACGCTGCCCGTCCATCACAACCGCCAAGTCCGGCAGCTCCAGCGCGGCCCATGTCGCCGTCCTCTCCGTTGTCACCATTCACGCTCTCCACGCGCACCCAACTTTGCATTGGAAGCACCTCTACCGTACCGCGTTCCCCACACACACCACCAGCACCGCGAATACCAGACGAGCCACCAGCGCCAGGTTTCTCTTCAGCGACCGTGCCGTACGAAAGCAACGCGACGTAGTGTTGATGATCATCCCTCTCAGACTCCTTCTGCAGACGCTGCATACGGTCAGTCAACGGATACAGCGCTGTAGCATCCATTCCGTCAGCCACTGTCCGTCCGTCACAGCCGTTTCCAGCGTTGCCACCACGGCCACCATTGCCGCCACAGGCCACAACACTCAACATCCCTCCACGTGCCACAAGGAGGCTCCGACTTGCACGAATTGAGACGTGGCCAGCGTGCTCGCCAGGTTCCCCAGGCGTCCCGTCACAGCCGCACGCACCATCTCCCTCACCATCGGCACCCTTCTCACCATCTCTCCCATGGCGGCCAGACGTATCAATCCTCACAGAACCCCGCACCAACACGTAGTCCGCTCGAATCGACACACTTACAGAGGGGAGCTGCAGATCAGCATCCAAGCAAAGAACACGTGCAGTCACCATCACCACCTCCGCAACAGGCGAGGTCGTTTGCAGCGCCACCCGTAATAGCTCTTCGCGAAACAGGGAGAGGCGAAGGAAAGGTGCGTCAACGACAACCCCCATCGCCCGGTTGCCCAGTGTGGCGACCTTCAAGTTCAGCACACCAGCTTGTGGAGGCTGTGACAAGATGGCGGAGGCGTAATACTTCCAGCTGCTTCTGTAAGTCACCGTACAAGACCCGGCTCGTTGTGGTATCGCTCCAGATTCGTTGCGCTGTGTCCGCATCCACATCCATCGACTCGTCCCACCGCTTCGCAATGAGGGTATCGAGGTGCCGTCGCGGTTTTTACTGTATCGGCGACCATACTGACAATTGGCGAAATTGTTTGTAACAATGAACTCCAATTGAGCCACACAAGCCCACCACCGTTGTCTTCAGTCCCCGGTGCAAGCCGGTTTATGAGGCAACGGCAACAACAAGTAGAGGAAAGCAACGCCGATGTGTGTTCTGGGCACGATGCCTCGCCGGAAACGATGTCATTCAGCAAGCGCTTGCACAAGTCATCTCTGTCGCTGGTCACACAATCTACGATCTGAGCACCGCGTACCACCAAAGAGGAACCCAACCTATCGAGTACCGTAGAAATCTCTTCACCCATCTCTGTTCGCATGGTCCCATCCTGCCCATCCTCGGGCATATTTTGACCTTTGGCCACAAGCTCCTCCTTCACGTGCAGAAGGGTTTCACACGGATCAACCCGACTCTACATCATCCACCCTTTCCACCAACTCTGTTATTACCTGTAGTGTATGCTTTGCCTTTGTCAATCGCTGCTGCACCTCCACCCGATCCGTCATTGTCACGTACATCAGTCGATCCAGCAGCCCACACAGCACAGACAAGAAATCACGGCACGCTCGCACAGGGGAAGGCCACGACATACACAGTTGCAGATCCAGTGCACGGTTCAACGTACCAAGCGTCACCAGGAAGTTGTACTCCAACAACTCCAGCCACTGCTGCACCTCCCTGTCATCCGCGTGCGCCTCGTACCGTTGCAATACAGTCGCCAGATGACCCTTCCACTCAACGAAGCCGCCCCGCCACGGCCGCACCCATTCCTGGGGGAATACGCGCTTACGCGTCGCAGGCAACGAGCGGCCGTTGCGGGGATCAGCGCAACAATCCATCTTGCGGCATCGGTGCCAAACGAAAACGGAAATTGTTGTCGCTCGCCAAGCAAACACGTCAGCAACGACAGCCATCGAGCCTGCGGTCCTTGTCCCTCCACGTCACGCTGGCTGTACAGCTCAATCACAATTCCCTCTAACTGCATTGTGTGTTTCATCAAAAATGCACTATCATCCTCCTGTGTTGGCTCAGTGAGTTGATGCAGGTATAGGTGGATGGCAGTGCGAAGGTCAGTCATGCTTGTAGTGGATGTGAGCGGGTCAGAAAGAAGGGGGTGAAAACCTGTGCCACAGAATTAGGGAGGATCCAAACCACAACCTAATAGCAAATCAAAATCTAAAATAATGAAAAAAATGTCACCCCTTCGCTTCAAGAAATGATGAAAAGATAGAATTACTTCCTACGTTGAATAATAACAGTACTAGTTACTAGGTACAGACGCTACCCAAGCAAAGGAGAACGGGGTCCCAAGACAGTAAAACAAAGAGTGATTGAAGTCTTTCTAAAGAGAGTCGAGAAGAAACGAAAGAAGGCATGGGTAACATACATACTCACCAAAGCAACGCAACAGATCAGTTTGTCCGTATACAGGCAGAGCACCACCATCAGACGCAAGGTTCGGCTCGTTTGTAGTTTTAATATCGTTAGGGAAATGGCAGGATGGTAAACGTGAGATGATGCGCACGCTCCACTATACTCATAGTAACCCTTTGTACACATTTTTTGTGTTTTATCAAGGGCAGACGTGTTCCAGCCCTAATAGTGCTATGTCACGAAAACAGTTCGAGCCTCCCATCCTTTGGCATCTCGACGGCCTGTGTGATGGAGGAGGTTACGCGATCTGCTGTTTTAGCTTCCTGCCAGAACACACAAAAAGAACAAACGCAAAAAAAAGAAACGGTGCCGTGCATCTGCCAGACACTGAAAGAGGAGGAATTCTAGTCAATGTGGATGGTGATGGCCTCCAGCGAGACATCACAGATGGCCAATGTGCTGCGAGGCGGCAAAGTCAATCTGGAGTTGTTAATGGAGGCAGAAGGTGGGGTGGCTTGACGACAGGGTCCTTGTGGTTCAAGTACGCCTCCTTGATCAACCTTACCGACTTCGACTTCCTTGTGACGAGGAGGTGAGTTACGGTTGGGCAGTGCTTAATTGTCATTGTCATACTGGCCATTGGAATTTGTGGAGTCATCCGCCCACCTTCCTTCCTGTTCCTCATTGTTGTCTGTCGCGCTAGTATCAATGGCCGTGAAATTTTTGTAACAGCTTCTTTCTTCCTTCACCAACCTGTTTTGCAAAAGTGACAAAGAAGAGTCTCCGCGGATGGGTTTGCCACCACTGTCGATAGATTTGTTGAAATAAGAAAGCCAGCTACCACTCTTCTTTTGCGGGTGCTTGGATGTACTCCCGTCAACGTTGGCATTCTTCCCGAATCTAAAAGATTTTGTGTCACGATTTCTGTAGTCAATTTTCCCCAACTTTGTTTTCTTGGCAAAAAGAAAAGTTTTTCCACCCCAAATATTTCTGAACCCAGAGTAAACACAAAGGAGAAGCGATCCCCAATGTCCTGTAGCTTTGCAATACTTTCACGTGGTAAACCTGAAACCATGCCCGAATATTTCAACGTAGCTTGGACCGCGGTGAGAAAAAAGCAATGCGTGTCCCAGCGAATAAAGTTCCCACACCGCCAGTTCAGCCACGCACTTCACAACCGCCACAGTCAAAACAGACCATTGTACAAATTGAACAGCTGTAGTCGGTCGAATACCGATTTTGTCACCAGCTGCGTCATCTTTGCCACACGTTGCTGAGTAAAATCGATGTCTGCGAAAAGAATCGATGATCACGACAGTGGCCCTAAACCACAACGGATCCTTCTTTTCACCAGGAGGCAGTGATTTCGCCTCAAAATCCCCCGGACTTGCCACTACGTCTGGGGAATCTTCTACAGCTGAAGGTGGCACAGTTGGGACTTCCGCAGGCTTCTTCGGCGGTGGCCTCTTCTTCGCGATTTCTCCGGCGGGTCGGCTGCCGGTGGGTTCGAGGCATCTGCCGGCTCTCCTTCGTTGTGCTGTTGCACCTCCTCCCTCGGCACGCCTTCAACCGTCTCTACATCATCTACACTGTCACTATTCCTCCAGTTGGGCGTTGGGAAGTCGCGGCTCCAGTACGCGCTCTACCAGATTGTACACGTTTCGCAACACCTTCTCAGTGGGATCACCCACCGCTAACTCAAATTTCTTCCCAACGCGAACTGCAAGGTTCAGTGATTCCTCGTTACAAAAAAAAGAGATTTACACTCGTCATCGTGTAGCAAAAGAACCAAGTTGTCCACCAGCTTGTCGAAGCTCATAACTACAGTGTCACTCGACGGCAGTGGCACTAGAGCAGACATGTCCGGTTGTTGGATACCAAACTTGGACGACAAGTCTGATAATATTATCTGGCCGACTTTGGTAAAGTCTTTTTCCACATTCTGGAGCCACAGCCTCGTAGGCAGACGTCATCAACTTGACCGCAAGAGCATGATCATAATAAGATTGGTCCTGAGAAAGCATAGCATTAGCAACGCTGAGGCACCCTTTCACCACATTCCACGCTAAAGCCCATCCATCTCCTGCCTTGTCCTCCACGTAGCGCTCGCGGACATGGCGCAAGAGAGCAGCATGTTTAGCCGCTGATAATTGTTCCTTTGTGGTTACCAATACGACATACAGTGGTGCCACAATCTTCTTCACCATCAGCCGCTCCACTTCCGATGGAGACATACGCAAATCGCACAGCGTTTCCGTCGCTTTTTTTATTGTGTAGTCCGCCGCACAATTTGATGCAAAGCGCAAGAAGCACTGCGTCGCTTTGTTTTGTAACAAGATTGACCCCTTGCGGCCATAATGTCTTTCGACACCTTCCACTCTCGTACTTTATTGACAACGCTCGTCACTTTCGTGGCCATGTGGCCGATGGTCTGTTCATAAAAGCGGGATGACGTAATTTTGGTAATCAACTCTTTCACCTTATCTGGAAGCTTCACCATCCCCAGCAAATTCATCGCTGCAGCCGTCCACTCGCCCTTCAATACTGAGCACACAGTCTTAAACGCTGCCAGGGGAATCTTTACCAGCGGGTAAAAAGTGGTTACAAGGTCGCACAGAAATGGCAACACATTATTACGAATACAATCCGGTAAACATCGCGTCAACTTGTCAAACTGCCGCTCAAACCATGCCCAGGTCGCCTTCACGGCACCCTTCACTTTCGAATAAACAAAGAGAACCGCCTTCTTCACATTCTCAAACAGCCACCAAAACCGAAATAGCTCCTGAACACAGACGAGCAAAGAACGACTCCTGCTTCTTCATTTCCTTCTCCACACGCTGGCAGTGCAGCTCCCTCACCACAGACACATGTTCGTGGCAGCCCACCAGCCACAGCAAATGCATCTCTTCACTGGTGCAGGGAAGGAGCTTCTCCACTGGCGCACGTGAGAGCGATTTGATTTGATCGCTCCGCAACACACCTACACAGGACAGAATCACACCAGTTAGAAACTCGCACACTGGGCCAGCACCAATCGCATCCTCAATCGTATGTGCGTAGTCTTCGTCATGAAGGTGAAGGAAATCCGGATGCACCCACATGTGCGGGCCAGTTCCCAACACACCAGTGCTCATTGCTCGTGCCGTCACACTGTACAGAATTGAGCTCAGTGGGTCAGTCACTGAGCGTCCATCTGTGGCTCGTTTTGCAACGTACTCCCACATATCCAAAATGCATTCAAACCTCTCCGCATCCTCCACCGGAATCTCTTCACCCAAAGAAAGTGCAAGGAACTCAGCAACTTTCTCTGAATCAACCCGCATATACCAAAGAAGGTTGCTGCGCTTCTTCAGGCGCTGCAACACACTCACTAGCTCTACCACGTCTGAAAAGGGTGTACCAGTGCATATAAAATCTGTGGCAGAGAACTCATTATTATTAATACCAACAAGGCCCATCGTGTAGCTCTCTAGACGCTTCAGGAGCACCAATTGATCTTCAGCGCGATCAAGGGACCCATTTCCATCTATCAACTTGCTATTTCCAACTTCACCGACGTTCCTTACCAGCTCTTCAAGCGTGGCTACACGTTTACTAAAACATGTCAAGCAAGTATACACAGCGTCTCGTAGCTCATTCATGCTTTCGCGACCACCACAACGAGACGCACCAGAAGCCACCAACGCACTGTGAAGTGCAAATGTTCCGTAGAAGGTGTCCACCTCACTCAGACGCTCACTCAGCGGGTTCATCACTGACGCATCAAAGTTCGTCGCACGGGCAACAGCCAACCCATCCTCCACACGGTCACCACACAGCGGCACAAAGTCTGCCCACTCAAACTCACCTCTTCCAGAAAACTGCACAACAGCAGAGAACACATCTTCCTCCAGGCACCTCAGCATCGCGTCACTCGCACGTGTGTTGCGCACGTCACGGCGCACAGTAACTTCATTGGCTGCACACCACGTCGCGAATCTCTCCTGCAGAAGCCCAAACAGTGCATCACGCTTCAGTTGCGTCTCCACAGACCTCAGCACACCTTGTTGTACCTCATCCAGCCTCTTCAGTGCGCGGTGTTCAAACCCAATACGAAAGCGGTCACTCACAACAATCGACGTCAGGCGACTTCGCTCCGCACAGATCAACTCATTCTCCACACGGCTGAAGGACTCATGCACGCTCTCACCCACACGGCACTCGCCAATCACAGTACTGCGGCAGCTTCCTGGGTCACACTGACGCGCAGCACGTCCACGCGCCTGCTGCGCAACGCGCTCATCACTAGCTTCAGTCAGAATCACATGCAAGCCATTCCCACTCGCAGGCACAAGAAGGTCCATACCACGCCCACCGCGGTTCGTCGTCAGAATCACAGTGCCGCCACCACCATCAATGGATGGCAGCTCGTCCGTGTCCTTCGCATAGCAGCGAATCACAGCACTCTGAAGTGGCTCCAAATGCTGTAACCCCGTCAGGTAGTCCTTCAGCGAAAGCACAGAGTCCAAATGCTCCGCAATCACCAGCACACTTTGCCCATTCTGCAGTGCTCGGCACACATCCCCGAGAATCTGCTCCTGTTGGTGCCTCAATCCGCGGCACATAATAGGTGGAAGCATCTCTAGTGCACTCACGTACGCAGACGGCACAACCACAGTACGCAAGCCATACTCGTGCTCGTATAGAAGACGCGTCTGAAAGCCGCCAACCGTCCCCGTCATCCCAGTCATGCAGTCACCCCAGTCCTTCAGGAACGCAAACGCAGAAAGCGAGAAGATCGAGTTCGACTCATCCTCCACGGCATCCGGTTCAGCATGTTCAGCATCACGGAGAGGCCGTTCTTCCACACAGTCCCATGCATCTCAGAACCGGTGCCCACGTCGTAGGGAACAATGCTCGCATCACCTTCAAGGTACTCGGCATCTCGCTGCATCATGAGAGCCTGCTCCGCAGAGGAGTAGTAGCCACGAAACACATCCAGTGATAGCAGGGGGTCGCCCTCCACAGCTCCAGTGAATTGACAAAGGTACGCAGCATACCGCTGATACGCAAGTCCCTCATCACAGCCCCTCTTCGCCAACTGCAGAAGCAACGGAAACACAGGCACAACCTTCAGCATCTCAGCCATGTAGCTCCCCTTGTACACAGAGTTACTGAAGTTGTCAATCATCGGCACATCCGCCTCATCCACAATAAACCACTGTGCGTACTGCAGTCGAACACGAAGAAGCGGCTCTTCACGGCTATCCGCATACGTGCTCAGTACACGACCCATGAACTCATTCAGCGTGCTGTACACCACACTACACCCAAACGGAGTCACATTCTCACATGGCTTAAGCAGGCCAACGGCTCTCTCACCAAGCAGCTCAGTCAGTACACTGGCATGCACATCCATCGACGCAGCAGCAAGGTCCACATGAGACGTCAGTACGTTCACACGGTACCCACAGTACGCCTTGAACACCGCAACACAACCACTGATGTACGTTTTGCCCTCACCAGTGCAAATGTTCGCTATCTGTGCTCCACCAATCACCATCTGGCATACCGCAAGCACCTGCACACGTCGAGGCTTGTAGTGGTCTCTGCCCCAATGCCACATGGACAGAAACACTCGAAGAAGAACCCACTCCAGCATATGCTGATCCGCCACAAGTAGTTGCTCCTCTCTCATCACCTGCGCCGTGTGCATGGTTCTCCTCGCATCACCATCCACACCCGCAGCGGCTGCATCAGCAGCAGTCCGCCGCATCGCAGACTGCAGCTCAGCCAACTTGTGGTCGATGACGTACTCCCTCATCGATGGGTTCTCCGCCGCATTCATCGCGTTAAAAAACATCTCATGCAGCCGCACAGCGAGACTTACAACATCCTCTGATATGCCCGTGTCTTGGGTAGAACAAAAGAGGCGGATGTCAGCCCACGACCGCTGCTCGTCCTCCAGTAGATGCCCCAGCGAGGCACATCCAGCTTTGCGAGCAACACTAATCCTCCGGCGGCGCTCCACCAGACACGCGTCCCGCTCCACAACGGCAGCCTCCCATTGATCCTGTCTTGTGCTCACCTTCTCCAGCGGCGTCAAGTGCGGGTAACAAAGCAACTGTCCAAGACGATCCTCGCACATGTCAGCGTCGCACAGTCCGAGCACAAACATCCGTAGCGCAGGCCACCGATCATCCCCACACTTCAGCAGAAGATTGTACAGCGAATGACGAAACGGACCAGACTTGGCAAACCACAGCAACCACAGTTGTTTGAAGCGCTCAAGTCGGAGCACATCCACCCACTCCGGAAGCGGAAGGGACAACAGCCTCTTGTAAAGATCCGCACTCACCTCCATCCCACGTAGCAGCTGCAGCACAACCTCCACATTCTCCGGGTACAGGCCAAACGAACTCACCATCTCATCAAACCCTTTCCCAACCTTGAAGCACAGCAAGTCAACAACAACGAAGGCTGCATCCGCCGTGAACTCCCTCAGGCACGTGGCTTCATAAGGGGGCTGCAGCCGGCGGAACCAACACTGCAGCACATCGTGCATCAGTGAACGGTACAGACCCTCCCACTCACCACCGCGGTGCTGCTCCCACTTCTCACGGAAGTAGCTCTCACGATCATCTCCCAGGAGGTCTTGACGCCGAAGGTACCGCAGCGACAGCAGAGAAGTTTCGTGGGGGTGCCACCGCTCCAGCAGACGCACATCCCACGAAGGGAGGGTGATGTGTAGCGAAGCGAGATGTGGTTCACGCTGCAGTGTCGCAGCATCCCCACACATGGCAAGCGCCATGGCAATCATTGGACCATCGCGCGCTTCATCCAGATCACGGCACATGTTCCATGGCGAACGACGGCCTTCATCCGCACAGTTGATGGAGAGGCCCGCGATCCACCGAAGGAAAGAAACGACATTCGGTATGAGCCTGCCTGACTCGTCAACATAGCGCTCAGCACACCAAAAGAGGTTTAGCTGTAGCTGGGTCAACGCAGACTTCAGAAGATTCATCAGCGACAGCTTCGTCGTCGACTGCACGTAGAGCCGCACAATCTCACTGGAGGACAGCAGTGGTGACTGCTGCACAGAAGCGAAGCAGTGAAAGCAAGGCACACGGGAAATTTGATCAAGCGCAAGAGTACCGGACTCATCTGTCAGCGACCTTTCAAGCTGAATCAGTTCCTTTTTTTCCCATTCCGTGTTCCACTTGCGCACGCATAGTAATCGTGGCACAGAGGACTCTTGCGAGGTTTTGTTTGCTGTCCCTGATGCTTCATTGTGCGCACGGCAAAGTAGGCAAGAGTTGGGCAGCAACACTCGTTTGATTCACGCACCGAAAATAAGGAGCACAAGCAGCGAATGCGCATCAAGTGTGTGTGCAGCTGCACGTAGGTTCCTGTCCATCCGCCAAGAGGGTGGTGATGGTCTCTCGTGTTCCGGATCAAATCATCCATCAACGGCCACTGCTCATCACTTGTCAGACCCTCCCGGAGTGTCGCGTCGTACAGCATGTTCTTCACCAAGAGGGGTTGTCTCGGACATCCACCAAGTAAGGCTGACACAGCCTCAACCTCAGGGTTCAGCTGACAGCGTAGGACAGGTTTCCAGTGGCGCTGGACAACTGCCCTCAACGGCACCGAAGCAGTTCCTGATATGAACGACTCAACCAGTGGGGGAACAGCTCTGGAGATCCTATTGATGCGACTGAACCCCACTTCCACTGCGACAATCTTACGGAGCCATTCATACAGCTTCGGTAGAAAATGAGTGTGCCCAATGGATGCATGATTGGAGGAGTCACCGAGAATCAGCTGTTGGTGATTCAGAAACAACTCGAAGATGTTCACGTAGTGCAGCCACTCCGTGTCCCGAGGAGAGAGAACACCCTTGCCAAACATTTGCCGTCCAAAAGATGCAATCGATTTGTAATCAGGACATGTACTGCACAATACATCATGTGGCTCCAGCAGCAACGGACACACCGGAACAATTCCAGCTCCAACAAGGACCTTCTCTATGCGAGTAAGTTCGCAGGTTCGCACACACTCGACAGCTTCCCGCATCTTCGCCAGACGCTCGCCATCCAGTCCATGCCGCATCGACTCCGCACACGCCCACGCTGTTTGGTATTGCACAGCTGCGAAATATTGGCTCGTACAGTTGTGCATTTTTTTCCGACGGTGAGAGCTGACTTAATGCTACTAGCAGGCCCTTCGAGCTCACAGACCTCAACGCAGCAGCGTACCGTGGAAGGTACTTCTCAAGAGAGCTGAAGAAGAAGCGGCGTGCCGCACCCGTGCTCAGCTCTCTCCACGTCTCAAGGAACTCGCTCAGATACTCAACGTACATCCGCAGCCATCCCTTTGGTCGTTGGTTGGAGCCGATGAACTCCAGGTAGCGTCGAACAGTCACGTTGGTGTCCCCAGTGTCAAAAAATTGAGACGATGGAAGGTTGAACAGCGGCAAATTCTTCAGGGAGCCCTTCACGAGCCCAGAAATACCCTGGACCTCCCACTCATTTGTACCTGCGCTGAGAAAGCTGGAATCATCTATGCCCACAGCTATGCTCATCCCGACATGTGCCTGGTGCAGCACCTGCTCTTTTATGTTCATCTCTGACTCCTGGTGAGACGAAGTGGCCAACACCGTATTCGCCAATACAAAGATGCTACTGGAGAGATCAAAAATGTTCTTCCGTATACGCATCTGCTCCATCCACTCCGATAAGTAGTCCATCTCTTCAGTCCACTCTTCTTCGCCCAAAACATCCACGATGCTTCTGTGCTGCGTCACGTCAAGAACACTTAGTAAGCCCGGATTCTTATGCTGACGGCCGCAATTTCTTCTCACCAATTTGCCACAGCGTAGGTACTCGCTTCTCCAAGTTGAGGGCAACCTCTTCAGTTCTCACATTGAAGCCTTCACTCCCATCATGCTCAGCAAAATAAACATCTTCCAATGACTGTTCTCTGCCAATCTGTTATATGTCTCACGGCACATTTTTCGAATCCGAAGCGTGTGAAATGTGCTTTCCTCCTCGACATACGCCTCTTCTCCAGATAACATCCTCCTTTCAGTGTTACAAAGCCCCACCACGCTGTGTAGTGCCCTCGCAACAACGCTGCCCGTCCATCACAACCGCCAAGTCCGGCAGCTCCAGCGCGGCCCATGTCGCCGTCCTCTCCGTTGTCACCATTCACGCTCTCCACGCGCACCCAACTTTGCATTGGAAGCACCTCCACCGTACCGCGCTCCCCACACACACCACCTGCACCGCGAACACCAGACGAGCCGCCAGCACCAGGCTTCTCCTCTGCACAGGTACCATACGCAAAAACCGCCCAATAGTACTTGTGTGAGGTGTCATAGGAACACTGTTGGAGATATTCTCGACGAGTCGAGAGCGGGGACACATCCACTGCATCTCTTCCGTCGCCCACCGTCCGTCCGTCACAGCCGTCTCCAGCGTTGCCACCACGGCCACCATTGCCGCCACAGGCCACAACACTCAACCTCCCTCCACGTGCCACAAGGAGGCTCCGACTTGCACGAATTGAGACGTGCCCAGCGTGCTCGCCAGGTTCCCCAGGCGTCCCGTCACAGCCGCATGCACCATCTCCCTCACCATCGGCACCCTTCTCACCATCTCTCCCATGGCGGCCAGACGTATCAATCCTCACGGAACCCCGCACCAACACGTAGTCCGCTCGAATCGACACACTCACAGAGGGAAGCTTCAGATCAGCATCCAATACCACCACAGGTGCAACAATGTGAACAACCTCAATTCGACGGCCCATCTCTGTACGTTCTTTTGGAGCACACACATCAGCAATTTCTGCCCACACACGTGACAGAGGAAGGTAGAAATCACTGGTCACCGTCAGACAGTCAGAAAAGCTCTCGGAGAGCTCACTACGCAACACCACTGGTGGATGACCCTCCTTTCCTGAATCAAAGCGCTCGGCAAACACCTTCAGCTCTTCCGCTGTCTCAGCAGACGTTGGGAATCTGCTCACGTGGGATTGATACACTGACATGGCAGTTGCACTACCCTCCGCATCAAGCATCTCTTGCAACGTGCTCTCCACATGCCGCGCAGTATTCAGCATTGGAGATATGGCCTCATCAATCAGTTGTCGCAGAATAGCAGTCACGTTCATATTCAGTGCAGCCACTCCTAAGCAGCACAACGGCTCCACGTCACAATCCTCCACCATGTCAGGCACCAAGCGCAGCAGAAGACACCGACAGCACCGTACGATAGACGTTGACTGCTGGTGATCTGGACACCGGAGGGAACTTTGACTCAGCATGTCCTTCAAGATTCGATGCGACAAGTCATCGCCACGGACACAACCACGTGGGATCCGTTGTACCACTTCAGCGCACCGCTTCTGTAAATGCTCATGCAGCAGTTCAAGTAGCCGATTAGTGGAGGCTGGGACCGTCAACGTGACCTCGCGTTCACCCTCATCCTCCACCTCCGCGTCCTGAAGGGCTTCCTCGATCTCGTCTAAAACATCATCCACTTCGGGTAAATCCAGGTCCGTGGCGAAATCAACGTCAGCATCAGTCATCGCAGCTAGGGTCGCACGAGCACTCCTAAGCCGACTTTCCACATCCACCTTGTCCGTCAGTATCACGTACATCAGTCGATCCAGCAGCCCACACAGCACAGACAAGAAATCACGGCACGCTCGCACAGGGGAAGGCCACGACATACACAGTTGCAGATCCAGTGCACGGTTCAACGTACCAAGCGTCACCAGGAAGTTGTACTCCAACAACTCCAGCCACTGCTGCACCTCCCTGTCATCCGCGTGCGCCTCGTACCGTTGCAACACAGTCGCCAGATGACCCTTCCACTCAACGAAGCCGCCCGCCACGGCCGCACCCATTCCTGGGGAATACGCACGTACGCGTCGCAGGCAGCTTGCAGTGGTTCCAGGAATCAACGCCAGAATCTGATCCATGGACACACTGCCCATAGCAAAAGGAAATGGCCTTTGGGCGACAACACCAGAAAACAGCAACAACCACCGCATCGGAACTTCGTCGGAAGATCCGTCGCGGTTTGCATGGAGAGCTCCCACAACCTCCCTCAACCTCGAACGGTGCTCATTCATCAAGAAGGTTACCGACTGCGTCCTCGGTGGGTCTGGTTGCTGCAAGTACGTTAGCACATCTTCCTCCACAACAGACATCGTGATGTGAGATCAGCAAGATACACAAAACAGCTGGCAGAGCCAACCAGAATAAATAGCGGTGTCACACACAAGTGTGAGGCCGCCCTCTAGTTGCACTTCACGAAAGCAACCAATAATTATTTACTTACCGCTACTCTCTTGATCGGCAGGGATCACGAGAGGAACAAAACAAATGAAAATTCTATATCCTTCAGTCGCAACAATTCTACTCTGTCGTGCTCAGTGTGTGACGACAACCGATCGAGGAGAAAATACGACCAAAGGCAGATAACAATAAATACTACAAAAAAACAGCTACAGGTATCGCTTACTATGAAAATAAAGTTGTTGTGACACAAAGAAACAGCAACTGGAGATGGTGGCTAGCGCGGTAAAACGAAGCGTCTGTGACAATCAGATGAAAAAACACGGAAATAATGAGGAGAACAAAAAGAGGGAAAGAGAGCGGCGTGTGGCAAGAGAAACAACACTGAATCCATAATGTATAAAGCACAATGTAACTATGTGGCCTGCGCCACAGATGCGGCAGACCATCAGGTGTGGAACAGCTCCACAGGTTCGACGAACACCAATGCAGCAACCAGCCAGCATCTCGCGAATTTTCCTCCAGAGGAGTTCACTCCTGCTGCTTCGAGGAAACAAGCATACCGGCACATCATTCCACCGGTTGAAGGTGGGCACATGGTTTTCCTCAGTGGTGTGGTTCCTGTTGTCTCAAAGGTTCGTGGTGGGCGAGGGACAGATGAGTGACGTGGGTGGTCTTATGTGGACAGTTCGTGTGAACTTACCGCTCGATGCCATAAACAGCGAGAACCGGATCAGCCGCAGAACGAAGCATGGAGCCTTCCTCCAACAACAAGAACAGAGGCACTCCAATCTCTTCACCCCAATACCCTTCGGGACTATTCTGCACTTCCCAACGCTCAGTAAGCACTTGGACAACATCATCCACTTCGGGTAAATCCAGGTCCATGGCGGATTCAACGTCAGCATCAGTCATCGCAGCTAGGGTCGCACGAGCACTCCTAAGCCGACTTTCCACATGCACCCGATCCGTCAGTATCACGTACATCAGTCGATCCAGCAGCCCACACACACCACAGACAAGAATTCACGGCACGTTCGTACAGGTGAAGGCCACGACACACACAGTTGCAGATACCATGGACGGCTCAACGTACCAAGTGACACCATGTACTCCAACAACTTACCAGCCACCCCTGCATCCGCAAGACAACCCTAACACTCAAAGAAGCCGCCCGCCAATGCCGCACCGAGCTAATTAGTTGGTCAACACGCTATGTGCCTCTCCGAGCAAACACCTCAGCAGAGATGGCCACCAAACATGCAGCCCTTGTCCCTCCACATCATGATAGCTGCTTAGCTCGGCAGCAATTCCCTCCAGCAACGTCGTGTGTGTCTTCGGAGTTGCACGCATCATCTTCCGGAATGGGTTCGTGAGATTGATGGTGATGCAGGTGGACTGCGTTATGAACGTCACCCATGTTGGTAGTAAGGCAGCAGATATGACCCCGCCGGAAGGGTAGACTTTGGTCAGAGGTCCAGTGATTTGAACCACGACATCAAGACAAAAAAAACAATAATACTAAGATTGATAGGCTCACTGCTGGGGAGATTCATTGAAGGCAAACAGTTCTCAAGTATTCCGTGCAGTCGCTACATGACTAACTGAGTTCAACATTACAAAAAAACCGAGTGGTTGAAGTCCCACCTACATCAAGAGAAGCGTAGACGAGAAGGAGGCGAGAGAGAGAGAGATGAAGATGATGTACACACCGCAAAACATCGCAACATCAGTTAGTGTGTATACAGATAAAACACCACGATGAAACGCTAGGATAGTTTGGTGGACACAAATACGAGGGTGAGGAAGACGGCAGGACGATACGCATGAGATGATCGCACCCGCTACCCTCACCCCCACTCATAGCAACCCACTTTTCCCATTCATGGTAATATTATTGTTGTTGAATGCAGCACAAATCCCAGCCCAAGTGGCAGTGGCCCCCTTACGAAAAAGAGAACTGCAAGTTTCTTACATGTGGATATCAAGGAACTGCCTTATTGGGGTGGTTGTGAGAAGACCTGCTGCATCAAACTTTTGCCAAAAAAAAAAACTCGCCAATAAAAACGAATAACAGCAAGCATAAGTTCCGCGTTACGCAAGCGCCATTCGTCCCCCCCGCTCCTAAAACTTACCCCGTGCCACCTCCACCGTGCGCGCACGCTGTACCGCGGAACTAACTGACGCTAAAGGAGGGATTTCCAGTCAATGCGACTGGTAATGGCCTCGAGTGCTACGTCGCAGATGGCCAATGTACCACAACAGCTTCGGCAATGGGGCGGTAATGTCAATCTGGAGTTGGTGATGTCGACAGAAGGCGGTGGGGTGGTGTCACGACGCGATCCTACGATGCGGTACCATCAACTTTTCAATCGGCCTTACCGACTTCCCTGTGATGACGAGGAAGTGAGCTACAATTGGGTAGTACTTAATTGTCAGTCACACTGGTCTTTGCAGTTTGCGGGGCCATCCGCCACATCGCAACTCTCGGACGTTTCCTGTTCGTGATCAATTGCAGCGTTCGCCGCGCAAACAAATCTGCTTCGCGACCTCGAGATTGTTTTCTGCGTTCTGTAAATTCAACACCTGAATTCCTGGATTTTTTGACAGCTTCTTACTCACTTCAACGATACCATCAACCTCTTTTGCAAGAGTGACAGCGGCAGAGTTTCCGCGGATTGAGTTGCCATTACTGTCAATAGATTTGTTGAAATAAGAAAGCCAGCTACCACTGTTCTTTGAGGGGTACTTGGATGTACTCCCGTCAATGTTGACATTCTTCCCGAGCAGCACAGCTTTCACCTTTCGATTTCTGAGGTCAGGTCTCCCCAACTTGGTTTTTTCTTGGAAGAAAAATAAGTATTTGCTCTTGACCAAGGTTTTGCACCCAACGCCAATATTGACGAGACGCTCCATCTCCTGCAGCTGTTCAGTACTTTCAGGTGATAAACTAAGCACATACCCAGCTACTTCAGAAGCACTTGGAGCGTAGTAAGACAAAAACACTTTGCCTGCAAGCACAAAACAACCGCTCGTCGTCAGAGCAGGCGCGCCAGTCACAACCATCGCAGTCAAAGCACCGCATTGCGCAACGTAAACAACTGTACTCAGTCGAATACCGATTTTGTCACCAATCGCGTTATCGTAGCCACACGTATGGTCGTAAGCAATATCGATGAGCTGCTCAGCCAATCTCTTCTTATGTCCCACAGGTAAATACTCTGGACGCGCCACAATATCGGGGAAATCCTCTGCATCTGGTTGACGGGGCTGGGAAGGCCCACCTGGCGTGGGATCCTGTTCTTCAGGTCCCTCAATCGGCTGCAAATCAATATTCCGTATCATTCGCATCATTTGTGTCCTCCACAATCGAACCTGGTGTATCAGCGCCACCCGTCGCAGCTTCTACCTTCTGGCGGATCGGAATGAAGCGGTTCCAAAATACGATCCACACACATCGTAGCACACACGTAGCAGCTTCTCCATAGGACCCTTCACCGCCAACGCAAACTTCCTCCCCACACAAAGGGCAAGGTTCAGCTCTCTCTCTTCACATGAAATGGGGTTGTACCCGTCATCGTGTAGCATAAGCATCAAGTTGTCTACGAGCGTGTCGAAGCTCATGGAGTCACCTGACGGTAGCGTCAATGGAGCTGATAAGTCGGGCTGTTCGATACCAAACTTAGTCGTCAAGTCCGAGAGTATCTTTTGACCAACTTTAGAAAAATCTTTTCCACGTTCTGCCGCAGAACGCCGTAGGCAGAGGTCACCAAATTGACCGCTGTGGCATGGTCCCGATAGGTTTGGTCCTTTGAAAGCGCGGCGTTAGCGACGCTGAGGCACCCTTTGACAATATTCCGCACAAAAGCCAGTTGATCTCCTGCCTTGTCCTCCACGTAGCGCTCGCGGACATGGCGCATGAACGCAGCATGTTCAGCTGCTGATAATTGTTCCTTTGTGGTTACCAATGCGACAAACAACGGTGCCACGATCTCCTTCACCATCAGCCGCTCCACTTCTTGAGGGGATATGCGCAAGTTGCCCACCCTTTCCGCAGTCTTTTTTACGGTGTAGTCCCTCGCACAATTAAAGGCAAAGCGCATGAAGCGCCCCTTAGCTGACTTTTCACTCACGCTCCCCATCTTGGTAATGAGCCACTTTGACAACTTCCATCCACGCACCTTCGTGACGCCACTCTCCACTATCGTGGCCACGCGGCCAATAATCTTTTCATATAGACGCGATGATGTGAACCTCTTTATCCAGTCTTTTACTACCTTAGGAAGCTCCACCAACCCCAACATGCTTGTTACTGCAGCCGCCCCCAGATTACCCTTCCAGCCACACAGTATCCAGCTTTAATCGATGTCAGGATGTACTTCGCCGGCGGGTACACAAGTGTGACAAGGTCCACAAGAAAAGGCATCACATTGTTGCGGATGCATTCTGGCATCCACCCTGTAGCCCATTCCCATTTAGCCTCACACCACTCAATACCCTTCCGTATCCCAGAGCACAGTTTGTGCCACCACGAATTTTGCTTCTTCATTTCCTTCTCCACACGCTGGCAGTGTGGCACTTTCACCACAGACACATGTTCGTGGCAGCCCACCAGCCACAGCAAATGCATCTCTTCACTGGTGCAGGGAAGGAGCTTCTCCACTGGCGCACGTGAGAGCGATTTGATTTGATCGCTCCGCAACACACCTACACAGGACAGAATCACACCAGTTAGAAACTCGCACACTGGGCCAGCACCAATCGCATCCTCAATCGTATGTGCGTAGTCTTCGTCATGAAGGTGAAGGAAATCCGGATGCACCCACATGTGCGGGCCAGTTCCCAACACACCAGTGCTCATTGCTCGTGACGTCATAGAGTTCAGAATCGAGTTCAGCGGATCCGCCACTGAGCGTCCATCTACGGCTCGCTGAGCAACGTACTCCCACATTTCCAAGATGGAGCTCATCCGCACAGCATCCTCCACACCAGACGGCGTCGTTTCATCAAACTCTTCCGCTAGAAACGCAGCAACTCTTGTTGCATCCACTGGCATGTACGAAAGGAGCTTGCTGTGATTCTTTAAGCGCTGCAACACCGCCAATAGCTCAAACACATCTGAAAAGGGTGTACCCTCGCCCATAAAAGCCGTGACTGATAGCTGATTGTTTGTACCAATCAAGGTCCTCGTGTAGCTCTCTATTCGTTTCAGGAGGTCCAGCTGGTTCTTCGCACAATCAAGAGACGCGTTCTCAGCCCCAACAACGCCACTTCCCAAACCATGGAGGTTCTTACACAGCTGTTCAAGCGTAGCCACACATTTACTAAAACATGTCAAGCAAGTATACACAGCGTCTCGTAGCTCATTCATGCTTTCGCGACAACCACAACAAGACGCACCAGAAGCCACCAACGCACTGTGAAGTGCAAATGTTCCGTAGAAGGTGTCCACCTCACTCAGACGCTCACTCAGCGGTTTCATCACTGACGCATCAAAGTTCGTCGCACGGGCAACAGCCAACCCATCCTCCACACGGTCACCACACAGCGGCACAAAGTCTGCCCACTCAAACTCACCTCTTCCAGAAAACTGCACAACAGCAGAGAACACATCTTCCTCCAGGCACCTCAGCATCGCGTCACTCGCACGTGTGTTGCGCACAGCACGGCGCACAGTAGCTTCATTGGCAGCACACCACGCCGCGAATCTCTCCTGAAGAAGCCCAAACAGTGCATCACGCTTCAGTTGCGTCTCCACAGACCTCAGCACACCTTGTTGTACCTCATCCAGCCTCTTCAGTGCGCGGTGTTCAAACCCAATACGAAAGCGGTCACTCACAACAATCGACGTCAGGCGACTTCGCTCCGCACAGATCAACTCATTCTCCACACGGCTGAAGGCCTCATGCACGCTCTCACCCACACGGCACTCGCCAATCACAATACTGCGGCAGCTTCCTGGGTCACACTGACGCGCAGCACGTCCACGCGCCTGCTGCGCAACGCGCTCATCACTAGCTTCAGTCAGAATCACATGCAAGCCATTCCCAATCGCAGGCACAAGAAGGTCCATCCCACGCCCACCGCGGTTCGTCGTCAGAATCACAGTGCCGCCGCCACCATCAATGGATGGCAGCTCGTCCGTGTCCTTCGCATAGCAGCGAATCACAGCACTCCGAAGTGGCTCCAAATGCTGTAACCCCGTCAGGTAGTCCTTCAGCGAAAGCACAGAGTCCACATGCTCCGCAATCACCAGCACACTTTGCCCATTCTGCAGTGCTCGGCACACATCCCCGAGAATCTGCTCCTGTTGGTGCCTCAATCCGCGGCACATAATAGGTGGAAGCATCTCTAGTGCACTCACGTACGCAGACGGCACAACCACAGTACGCAAGCCATACTCGTGCTTGTATAGAAGACGCGTCTGAAAGCCGCCAACCGTCCCCGTCATCCCAGTCATGCAGTCACCCCAGTCCTTCAGGAACGCAAACGCAGAAAGCGAGAAGATCGAGTTCGACTCATCCTCCCACGGCATCCGGTTCAGCATGTTCAGCATCACGGAGAGGCCGTTCTTCCACACAGTCCCATGCATCTCAGAACCGGTGCCCACATCGTAGGGAACAATGCTCGCATCACCTTCAAGGTACTCGGCATCTCGCTGCATCATGAGAGCCTGCTCCGCAGAGGAGTAGTAGCCACGAAACACATCCAGTGATAGCAGGGGGGTCGTCCTCCACAGCTCCAGTGAATTGACAAAGGTACGCAGCATACCGCTGATACGCAAGTCCCTCATCACAGCCCCTCTTCGCCAACTGCAGAAGCAACGGAAACACAGGCACAACCTTCAGCATCTCAGCCATGTAGCTCCCCTTGTACACAGAGTTACTGAAGTTGTCAATCATCGGCACATCCGCCTCATCCACAATAAACCACTGTGCGTACTGCAGTCGAACACGAAGAAGCGGCTCTTCACGGCTATCCGCATACGTGCTCAGTACACGGCCCATGAACTCATTCAGCGTGCTGTACACCACACTACACCCAAACGGAGTCACATTCTCACATGGCTTAAGCAGGCCAACGGCTCTCTCACCAAGCAGCTCAGTCAGTACACTGGCATGCACATCCATCGACGCAGCAGCAAGGTCCACATGAGACGTCAGTACGTTCACACGGTACCCACAGTACGCCTTGAACACCGCAACACAACCACTGATGTACGTTTTGCCCTCACCAGTGCAAATGTTCGCTATCTGTGCTCCACCAATCACCGTCTGGCATACCGCAAGCACCTGCACACGTCGAGGCTTGTAGTGGTCTCTGCCCCAATGCCACATGGACAGAAACACTCGAAGAAGAACCCACTCCAGCATATGCTGATCCGCCACAAGTAGTTGCTCCTCTCTCATCACCTGCGCCGTGTGCATGGTTCTCCTCGCATCACCATCCACACACGCAGCAGCTGCATCAGCAGCAGTCCGCCGCATCGCAGACTGCAGCTCAGCCAACCTGTGGTCGGTCGATCGAATTTCCCCCACCAATGGGTCCTCCGCCGCCTTCACTGCGATCGACAAACATCTTATCAACCTTCTCTGCAAGACTTACAACATCCTCTGATATGCCCGTGTCTTGGGTAGAACAAAAGAGGCGGATGTCAGCCCACGACCGCTGCTCGTCCTCCAGTAGACGCCCCAGCGAGGCACATCCAGCTTTGCGAGCAACACTAATCCTCCGGCGGCGCTCCACCAGACACGCGTCCCGCTCCACAACGGCAGCCTCCCATTGATCCCGTCTTGTGCTCACCTTCTCCAGCGGCGTCAAGTGCGGGTAACTAAGCAACTGTCCAAGACGATCCTCGCACATGTCAGCGTCGCACAGTCCGAGCACAAACATCCGTAGCGCAGGCCACCGATCATCCCCACACTTCAGCAGAAGATTGTACAGCGAATGGCGAAACGGACCAGACTTGGCAAACCACAGCAACCACAGTTGTTTGAAGCGCTCAAGTCGGAGCACATCCACCCACTCCGGAAGCGGAAGGGACAACAGCCTCTTGTAAAGATCCGCACTCACCTCCATCCCACGTAGCAGCTGCATCACAACCTCCACATTCTCCGGGTACACACCAAACGAACTCACCATCTCATCAAACCCTTTCCCAACCTTGAAGCACAGCAAGTCAACAACAACGAAGGCGGCATCCGCCGTGAACTCCCTCAGGCACGTGGCTTCATAAGGGGGCTGCAGCCGGCGGAACCAACACTGCAGCACATCGTGCATCAGTGAACGGCACAGACCCTCCCACTCACCACCGCGGTGCTGCTCCCACTTCTCACGGAAGTAGCTCTCACGATCATCTCCCAGGAGGTCTTGACGCCGAAGGTACCGCAGCGACAGCAGAGAAGTTACGTGGGGGTGCCACCGCTCCAGCAGACGCACATCCCACGAAGGGAGGGTGATGTGTAGCGAAGCGAGATGTGGTTCACGCTGCAGTGTCGCAGCATCCCCACACATGGCAAGCGCCATGGCAATCATTGG
Organism: Drosophila murphyi; assembly: GCA_018904325.1. Classification (NCBI taxonomy): domain Eukaryota; kingdom Metazoa; phylum Arthropoda; class Insecta; order Diptera; family Drosophilidae; genus Drosophila; species Drosophila murphyi. The sequence continues at coordinate 28,621 of JAEIFX010000237.1, forward strand.
ACCATCGCGCGCTTCATCCAGATCACGGCACATGTTCCATGGCGAACGACGGCCTTCATCCGCACAGTTGATGGAGAGGCCCGCGATCCACCGAAGGAAAGAAACGACATTCGGTATGAGCCTGCCTGACTCGTCAACATAGCGCTCAGCACACCAAAAGAGGTTTAGCTGTAGCTGGGTCAACGCAGACTTCAGAAGATTCATCAGCGACAGCTTCGTCGTCGACTGCACGTAGAGCCGCACAATCTCACTGGAGGACAGCAGTGGTGAGTCCTGCACAGAAGCGAAGCAGTGAAAGCAAGGCACACGGGAAATTTGATCAAGCGCAAGAGTACCGGACTCATCTGTCAGCGACCTTTCAAGCTGAATAACTGCCTCTTTTTTCCATTCCGTGTTCCAATCGCGCCGTAGTAATCCTGGCACAGAGCCTCTTGACGAGGTTGTGTTGCGTCCCTGATGCTTCATTTTACGCACGGCAAAGTAGGCAAGAGTTGGGCAGCAACACTCGTTTGATTCACGCACCGAAAATAAGGAGCACAAGCAGCGAATGCGCATCAAGTGTGTGTGCAGCTGCACGTAGGTTCCTGTCCATCCGCCAAGAGGGTGGTGATGGTCTCTCGTGTTCCGGATCAAATCATCCATCAACGGCCACTGCTCATCACTTGTCAGACCCTCCCGGAGTGTCGCGTCGTACAGCATGTTCTTCACCAAGAGGGGGTTGTCTCGGACATCCACCAAGTAAGGCTGACACAGCCTCAACCTCAGGGTTCAGCTGACAGCGTAGGACAGGTTTCCAGTGGCGCTGGACAACTGCCCTCAACGACACCGAAGCAGTTCCTGATATGAACGACTCAACCAGTGCGAGAACAGCTCTGGAGATCTTATTGATGCAACTGAACCCCACTTCCACTGCGACAATCTCACGGAGCCATTCATACAGCTTCGGTAGAAAATGAGTGTGCCCAATGGATGCATGATTGGAGGAGTCACCGAGAATCAGCTGTAGACGATTCAGAAACAACTTGAAGATGTTCACGTAGTGCAGCCACTCCGTGTTCCGATAAGAGAGAACACCCTTGCCAAACATTTGCCGTCCAAAAGATGCAATCGATTTGTAATCAGGACATGTACTGCACAATACATCATGTGGCTCCAGCAGCAACGGACACACCGGAACAATTCCAGCTCCAACAAGGACCTTCTCTATGCGAGTAAATTCGCAGGTTCGCACACACTCGACAGCTTCCCGCATCTTCGCCAGACGCTCGCCATCCAGTCCATGCCGCATCGACTCCGCACACGCCCACGCTGTTTGGTATTGCACAGCGCGAAATATTGGCTCGTACAGTTGTGCATTTTTTTCCGACGGTGAGAGCTGACTTAATGCTACTAGCAGGCCCTTCGAGCTCACAGACCTCAACGCAGCAGCGTACCGTGGAAGGTACTTCTCAAGAGAGCTGAAGAAGAAACGGCGTGCGCTCACCCGTGCTCAGCTCTCTCCACGTCTCAAGGAACTCGCTCAGATACTCAACGTACATCCGCAGCCATCCCTTTGGTCGTTGGTTGGAGCCGATGAACTCCACGTAGCGTCGAACAGTCACGTTGGTGTCCCCAGGGTCAAAAAATTGAGACGATGGCAGGTTGAACAGCGGCACCTTCTTCAGGGAGCCCTTCACGAGCCCAGAAATACCCTCGACCTCCCACTCATCTGTACCTGTGCTGGGAGAAATGCCAGTGCCGATGCCCGCAGCTGACGGACGCATACCGAGGTGAGTCTTACGCAGCACCTGCTCCCGTATGTTCATCTGTGATTGCTGGTGAGACGAAGCAGTCAACACCACATTCGCCAGCACAAATATGTTACTCGATAGATCAAAAATGTTCTTATGCGCGTGCTCCATCCACTCCAACAAGTAGGACGTCTCTTCAGTCGCCTCCTCCTCGCCCAAAAGATCCACGATGCTCTTCTGTTGCATCACGACAATGCTGCTTGGTACGCCAGGCCTGTCATGCTGATTGCCGTTCTTTCGGTCCACCACTTTGCCACAGTGCAGGAACGTCCTCTGAGCATCAATGGAAACCTCTTCAGTTTTCACAAAGAAGTCTTCGCTGTCACTCTTCTCACAATCGTACGTGGCAGGGACGGTGGCGGCCAACGCACCAGATGATGCACTGTGCCATCGTTGAGAGAAGAATGACCTCTCCTGCTCAATGTATCTGTCCCGCAGACAAAGGGCTTTCATCCAAACAAATCCCCACCGCGCTGTGTAGTGCCCTCGCAACAACGCTGCCCGTCCATCACAACCGCCAAGTCCGGCAGCTCCAGCGCGGCCCATGTCGCCGTCCTCTCCGTTGTCACCATTCACGCTCTCCACGCGCACCCAACTTTGCATTGGAAGCACCTCTACCGTACCGCGCTCCCCACACACACCACCTGCACCGCGAACACCAGACGAGCCACCAGCACCAGGCTTCTCCTCTGCGCATGTACCATACGCAAAAACCGCCCAATAGTACTTGTGTGAGGTGTCATAGGAACACTGTTGGAGATAACCTCGACGAGTCGAGAGCGGGGACACATCCACTGCATCTCTTCCGTCGCCCACCGTCCGTCCGTCACAGCCGTTTCCAGCGTTGCCACCACGGCCACCATTGCCGCCACAGGCCACAACACTCAACCTCCCTCCACGTGCCGCAAGGAGGCTCCGACTTGCACGAATCGAGACGTGCCCACCGTGCTCGCCAGGTTCCCCAGGCGTCCCGTCACAGCCGCACGCACCGTCTCCCTCACCATCGGCACCCCTCTCACCATCCCTTCCATGGCGGCCAGACGTATCAATCCTCACAGAACCCCGCACCAACACGTAGTCCGCTCGAATCGACACACTCACGGAGGGCAGCTTCAGATCAGCATCCAACACCACCACAGGTGCAACAATGTGAACAACCTCAATTCGACGGCCCACCTCTGTACGTTCTTTTGGAGCACACACATCAGCAATTTCTGCCCACACACGTGACAGAGGAAGGTAGGAATCACTGGTCACCGTCAGACAGTCAGAAAAGCTCTCGGAGAGCTCACTACGCAACACCACTGGTGGATGACCCTCCTTTCCTGAATCAAAGCGCTCGGCAAACACCTTCAGCTCTTCCGCTGTCTCAGCAGACATTAGGAATCTGCTCACGTGGGATTGATACACTGACATGGCAGTTGCACTACCCTCCGCATCAAGCATCTCTTGCAACGTGCTCTCCACATGCCACGCAGTATTCAGCATTGGAGATATGGCCTCATCAATCAGTTGTCGCAGAATAGCAGTCACGTTCATATTCAGTGCAGCCACTCCTAAGCGGCACAACGGCTCCACGTCACAATCCTCCACCATGTCAGGCACCAAGCGCAGCGAAGACACCGACAGCACCGTACGATAGACGTTGACTGCTGGTGATCTGGACACCGGAGGGAACTTTGACTCAGCATGTCCTTCAAGATTCGATGCGACAAGTCATCGCCACGGACACAACCACGTGGGATCCGTTGTACCACTTCAGCGCACCGCTTCTGTAAATGCTCATGCAGCAGTTCAAGTAGCCGATGAGTGGAGGCTGGGACCGTCAACGTGACCTCGCGTTCACCTTCATCCTCCACCTCCGCGTCCTGAAGGGCTTCCTCGATCTCGTCTAAAACATCATCCACTTCGGGTAAATCCAGGTCCATGGCGAAATCAACGTCAGCATCAGTCATCGCAGCTAGGGTCGCACGAGCACTCCTAAGCCGACTTTCCACATCCACCTTGTCCGTCAGTATCACGTACATCAGTCGATCCAGCAGCCCACACAGCACAGACAAGAAATCACGGCACGCTCGCACAGGGGAAGGCCACGACATACACAGTTGCAGATCCAGTGCACGGTTCAACGTACCAAGCGTCACCAGGAAGTTGTACTCCAACAACTCCAGCCACTGCTGCACCTCCCTGTCATCCGCGTGCGCCTCGTACCGTTGCAATACAGTCGCCAGATGACCCTTCCACTCAACGAAGCCGCCCGCCACGGCCGCACCCATTCCTGGGGAATACGCACTCACGCGTCGCAGGCAGCTTGCAGTGGTTCCAGGAATCAACGCCAGAATCTGATCCATGGACACACTGTCCATAGCAAAAGGAAATGGCCTTTGGGCGACAACACCAGAAAACAGCAACAACCACCGCATCGGAACTTCGTCGGAAGATCCGTCGCGGTTTGCATGGAGAGCTCCCACAACCTCCCTCAACCTCGAACGGTGCTCATTCATCAAGAAGGTTACCGACTGCGTCCTCGGTGGGTCTGGTTGCTGCAAGTACGTTAGCACATCTTCCTCCACAACAGACATCGTGATGTGAGATCAGCAAGATACACAAAACAGCTGGCAGAGCCAACCAGAATAAATAGCGGTGTCACACACAAGTGTGAGGCCGCCCTCTAGTTGCACTTCACGAAAGCAACCAATAATTATTTACTTACCGCTACTCTCTTGATCGGCAGGGATCACGAGAGGAACAAAACAAATGAAAATTCTATATCCTTCAGTCGCAACAATTCTACTCTGTCGTGCTCAGTGTGTGACGACAACCGATCGAGGAGAAAATACGACCAAAGGCAGATAACAATAAATACTACAAAAAAACAGCTACAGGTATCGCTTACTATGAAAATAAAGTTGTTGTGACACAAAGAAACAGCAACTGGAGATGGTGGCTAGCGCGGTAAAACGAAGCGTCTGTGACAGTCAGATGAAAAAACACGGAAATAATGAGGAGAACAAAAAGAGGGAAAGAGAGCGGCGTGTGGCAAGAGAAACAACACTGAATCCATAATGTATATAGCACAATGTAACTATGTGGCCTGCGCCACAGATGCGGCAGACCATCAGGTGTGGAACAGCTCCACAGGTTCGACGAACACCAATGCAGCAACCAGCCAGCATCTCGCGAATTTTCCTCCAGAGGAGTTCATTCCTGCTGCTTCGAGGAAACAAGCATACCGGCACATCATTCCACATGGTTTTCCTCAGAGTGGTACCTCACTGCAGAACAAATTTTGCATCTTTGTAGCTATGGGGTTGATCCATCGATGGGAGGTGCACGTCCAGTGGCAGTTCGTCGTGCGGCTGGATTACGCAGAGACTCAGCGGATGCATCGGTGGGAATGTCCTTCTCCGCGGGAGGACGGAGATACTGCTCCGAAACAGGGCACTCACATCCAACGGCCAGTCCCTTTTTCTTCGACGGCTTTGGTACAAAATGGTCGTAAAAGGAAGTGTGGATGGCACCCATCGCATCCACGCAAAACTGCGTTTCACTGTCATGGTCTGCCTCATTGATGGGCTGGGATAAGTAGACCTCGTCCAAGTCGCAGCATCTCCTGTTAAACTCCACAAAGTTTCCTGTTGATGACTGTGGGGGCTCCAGTATGAGCGTCACATCGTTTGCTTCATCTGGAGCAATGAGAACAACCGTCTGGTTTTGGGTAATCATTTTTTCACTCATTTCTGGGACTAACGAAATCCTTGAATAGTAGAAGCACCGCTAAAGGAGCAGCTCAGCTTCAGATGGGACAAACCAAGCACCTTGAGCTCGATGGTCTCCACAAGGTGTCAAGAATATTATTGCCCAGCTGCAGTGAGCTGCCGGTAGTCGTTTCGACGGGCAAATGTGCCCGCGAGTTTGCTAAAAATAATACCAAGATATTGGTGAGAGTGTCTTGCGAGTTCCGCTGCCTAAATGATTAAAAAAAGGAGAAAAGGATACAAGTTCTGTGCTTTCCATTACGAACGTTATGATAGGCTCTCATCACGCCAATTGGCGCAGCAAAAAAGAACCAAAACAGAACACTTCAGGAGTTCCAACACTTTCCCACTCACCAGAGATGATCTGCGGGCAGTGGAAAAAATGTTCTCAGGTGAGATCGTTTGCCTCAGCATTTACCGCTAGCAATGACGGCAGCGTGGAATGGTGTTGCTTTTAAAGAATTTGACTGAAAAGCCAGAAAACAGGCAAAGTGGTTGAGCCAGTTATGTACATACAGGTAGACACGCACATCCGGAGATAATTACATCGGTGGGGATTAGCCGTAACTGTACACCAACCAGCAAAATAAGGGCGGGGAGGGTGAAGCGAAGTGGGTATGTTGCTGCCAACTCAACTGCGTGAAGAAATGTGCCTACTCGTCATCCTCTCCCAAAAGGGTCCTCGGCCTCCTCAACAAAACCGACCTCGGCTGGCTTGTCTGCAGAGAACGTATCAGCAGGACCGCGGCGCGCACCTTCCTTCCACTTTCCGTCGTAGCGAAGGTCGTTGGGAAAGTGAACATAGGCCTCTCCGTGCTTGGCATTATCCTTCCAGCCACCTTCATAGTGGCCGCCTTCACTGTTAGAAATTCGGCCCGCACCGCACCGTGCATCATCCTTCCATTCACCATCGTACGTAAGCCCAGAATCCGCGAAGGTGCATCGACCGTTTCCATGACGGGTGTCGTGGTGGAACTCTCCCTCATAGTAGTCTCCATTGGCGTAGTGAAGCACACCCATTCCCTCGCGAGAGTTGTTGTGAAAGCAACCCTCGTAGCGGTCCTGGTTGGCCATCAGCAGAACGCTCTGCTCGCTCTCCATCTTGCCGCGCTTAAACTCTCCCTCGTAGCGGTCACCGTTCGGGAAAATACAGACACCCTTACCCTCCCTTTGTCCTTTCACCCACTCGCACTCGTAGAAGGCGCCATCGGGATAGATACACATGCCGTTACCCTGGCGCTCTCCCCTAGGGTTGAGGGCCCCACGATACACATAGCCATCAATATCGGACACCGACAACGCATCTTCTTCATCCATGGTAACCTTTCCATCCTTCATCAGGATCTTTCCCACCGAAATCAGCATGAATGCGCGGTTGGGGAAATCGCAATGACGGATCATCACAGATCGGCGGCCAGAATCGTTAACCTCTGGGTCCTCCTCACCCACCACGAAGTAAAAGTTAATGCTGCGGTAGTACAGTGGGTGGAGGGGATACTTATTGTCGATTGACTCCTGGATGAGCTGACGGATCTCTGTAAGAATTTCAACGCGCTTGGCAAGAACAGCTTGAGCTGAAGCAGGGTCCGCAATCTGGCAAGTGCTGGAAGCAGTGTCAATAAGGCTGTTGAGGAGGTTCATCGCCTGAGTGATGATGACGTTTTCCTCGACTCGCTTAGCAGTCAGAAGCTCTTCGTGCTCCTTGTTAAGGGCTTTGAGCTCATTGTTGATGATGATGCGCTGAGTCTTGAGAACTTGCTTCTCTTCCTTTGTGAACTCAACGTAGCTGTCATCTTTCTTCAGCTTGGCTAGTCTCTTCAGCATCACCTGTTCCTCTTCGTCCAAGTCCATGATGCGAATCTTCGTCTGTGTATACATCCGATCCTTGTAGTTCTGCTTCACCTTCTCATCCAGGCGAGCGAGACGGTCGTCCACCTCCTCACGGTTGATTGCTTCTGCCATTTCTTTTCTCGAAAGAGATCAAGTTGATTGTATAGGACTACTTACCCTTAAGTGGTGAAAAGAGAAAGGCAATTATATCAACACAATGAATCTCATACGTCATGTCTGGTTGTAACCAAATACACCACTCTTAAGAGAGATTTTCTACCCAGAATTTGAGATTCCAACTGACAGATAAAAAACTAACTTGGTGGTTTGAAACTGCTGTCATACAGACAAAAAATCAAACCATCAACTACTGTGAGGCAATCGAAGTGAAACTCTTCAAATCACCAAATATCCTGTGTTTCTCTGTGTCAAAACTTTTCTTTCCACGAAATGCGCAGTTCGCTTTAAAACGGTATGATAAAACACCTTAGGCGTATCCATCCATCAAAGCCAACGGCAGCACCAACCAATTTGTATTTGATTGGTTGCATCAATGACTGTTGGGTAGTCCCCGGCTCAAGTGAGTCAGTTTAGCGAAAATAACATTGTGACGCTATTATGTTGGCTGCAGAGTCTTAACATCATCTATTTCAACGGTCTCGGGATAGATTGATCTGCGATCTAGGAAAAAGAATTCTTTGCTTCATTGAAAGTTTTGTTTGGAATAATTCTCAATAGAACTGTTGCTGCTCCATCAGCTTGAGCAACATGGTTCTGCCATCCTGAAGAGTGTACCAACTATCAGCAAGATTACTGTACGAAACGAACAAATCTGTAGTCTTCTACCGATAGAAAACGAACCACCCACAACAAAAGAACCCGTGCAGCAGCGTATCCAAACGTCCCAACTCCTAAAGAAGCACTTTGCACTTACATATGAGCTAGGCTATCTCTGGCTTCACACATCACTTTATAACATCCAAACTCTGACGAGACTCAATTGACTCAATCTTTGCCCTGGAAAATCCTGGTTCAAACTGGTTTTGGCATAGGCTTATTTTTCTCACAAGTCAACAGACTTCAGTTCCCCGCAACGTATTCACAAAGATTATATTCGTTGCAGGCAACTTCTATTGGCTGTCAGACAAAATTGACTTTGTCCTGCATATTGGATTACCATCGAGAATGACGACATACATTGGCTGTTGAGGCAAACGCGGAACTCACACCGTCACGCCTACAGCCTGGCGCAAAAAAAAAACAGCACTTCTACTAGCACAAACCCTTCCTTTCAAGAAGGCACTCAACGTCAAAAAAAGCATGTAAAAAGGACAGGCACCGCTGGAATGAAAACAGAATCGATGCCAAAATGCTTAGAAATTGAGGATATGGCCTTCCCAAAAAAACGGGCAGCCGATGAATTTATTGGCCCAGGTATATGGCAACAATCACCCCCCCACACACACACATGTCCACAGAATCAAAATTGGCCCCCATCCACTCCCGCCAGCTTTCCATCGCCCCAAGCAACAAACGCCAACCCCAGCCTTCACGGCGACAGGTCCAATCAGGGGATTACAAACTCGGCGATTCCCCCCCCACAAGCGACAAGCGAAGCCGTCACAAGCACCACCACAACGAGATACTGAATCACAATGAAGTGATATGGTGTCACACAACAAGTGGAGGAAGAAGAGGGTTGGAACAATGGAATTGAATACTAATACTAGTTCATGCTTCTCGAGACGATAACACTGGACTCTCTTCCCCCTCACTTTGTAGTCAAGTGCGCACTTCCTATAAAAGTGGGAAAATTTTTCACAAGTTCTATCAAGCAGCAATGGACAATCCGGAAGGATACGCTGACACACCAAGAACCTTGTACGAACTAAGGGAGAAGGGAAAGATCGCTTCGGAGGAAGCCCTCATCTCTATGATACGACTTTCCCTACCACCCGACGGGGGTGAAATCAGACGAGGCGATCGAATGCCTGACACGATCCAAGGAACAGCCATGGCAAAGCACGATGCGATTCCACGACGAGTACGAGGAATGGTGGCCAACGCTCTCAAGCCTGGAGATCGAGCGACCACAGCGCAAGCACGTTATTCAAGGACGAGCTGGAAAACTGGACGTGGGACGAATCATCGCTTGCGGAACCCCATTGTTCGGAGAAGGAACGATGGAAGAAAGGGTCCGCATTGTCCCCAACTTGCTGCCCAGCATCCACCCCGAGGAGCTGGTCACAAAACATAACTGGAGAGAGGCAAAACGTATGCAACGCCCGGACCAACAAAAGCGGGGACCCCCGTTTGACCAACCCCCCATACCCACTGCGCATGGGCGAAGATCCCCAAGACGTGAACGAACAGGCCCCGGACGCCCTAAAGGAATGGTGTTTAACACGAATGCCATACCCCGGCGGCGGAGAAGACGAGCCCAGCCCGTTCAGCCGCCCCTTCGCCAGAGATGAGAAGGACAAAAACCGCAACGGAAGAATGCTCGCGCACACAAAAACATTCGCCCCGTTGAATCCCCCCCCCCCCCCCTCTACCGAGGGCGAGCCCGACGCCAAAACCCCCACCGGACCGACGCAGACAGCCAAAAACGGGCCAACGAGCGGAACAACCGCAACGAGCGCCGGTGGGCCCGCCCGCAAAAACGCACCCGCCCCCAACAAAGCCGCCCGCAGATGTTGGGGGGCGGGAATTCCAACAGGACATTTGGGGGGGGGACTTCCCCAGCCCACGACTGGATGAGCCCCAAACGGCCCGCCTTGCTCCGGAAACGAAAGCCCTCCCGCGCCACGCCCAACCGTTCATGGCGCAAAAGAAATCCTGCGAAAACTGAGGAAATGCAAACCGATCCCGTTTCCGCTGTTTGCAAGACACCACTGGATAGCAGGCATCTTAAGAACTGAAAACCAGTGCCCAACACTAACGGCGTACGATTCTGCCCCATCAGAATGCGTATAAAAAGACCCACACGGAACCCTGCAGGCAACCATCCCCGAACTCATCATCAAGAATGGGCGCAGCGCAGATACAAGGACGCGGCAGCAACGACTGCGGTCTCCATATGGCAGCTCACTTCTTCGCAACCGCCCGCGGGGTACACATCAGGGATGGCAAGACAATTGCAGCGCGACCTGCGCACCCTGTGCCACGGCGCACAAACCTCCAACATGGAGAAGAAGATATTCTTAGAGCGCGTATACGGGGAACTTTTTCGCCGCCCCGCAACAACACGCAAGGGCGACAAGACCCACGCAACAGGCGGCACGCCAAAACAAAGGGCCCCCGGCAGTGTTCCCAACCAAATCCCCCCGCGGAGGCGGTGAAGAAACCAGCGAGAGGGAACCCCAAGAGACAAACCAACCCCCGCACAACAGCCAAAACAACCCCACCCGCCCGCGCCGCCATAACCCCGACCGGACAGGAACGCCAGCCAACCGCGACATTGCAAGCTGGACGCAACGGGTTCTGGACGAGCGCAGGCCTTGCGAACGAGGTTGCCAACAGAAAACCCGGCTATTTAATGGCTGCCGCAGCACTGCGAAGGGTTGGAGGGGGCTCGGACCGCATCATTCACGTGGATTCGGTCGGGCGGGGTGGGCCGGTCCTTCGGGGAGGGGGCAAGGGTGCAGCGAGATGCGGGCGAGGCCCTGCGGAAGATGCGCCTACGCCCCCACCCACGCGCCCCAAGGTGGGTGTGGAGCCGGAACCCATCCCGCGACCCGACCGGGATGAGCAGGAACCCATCTACGCACGGGCCGACGCAAGCACCCCGCTACCCCCGACCATGGGGATATACCAATTCCGACTTGGAGCAAAGTTCACTGGAGAACTTGGACCCAACGGAGCCACACAAGGACACCACCCCATTACAACCGAACCAGCCGAAGCGGTCTACGGAGTCTACCCACCTGGAAACCAAAGCGTGTTCAGGCGCGTGGCGACGCTGAGGGAAACCCAACTCCACAACAAAGAGGCGTGCAGGGTAACCCAAACCGCAACACAACGCACCCAAATCCGGAACCCCCGGACACTGAAGAAGAGGAGGATGAATACGACGCCCTTGGGGAGGCCGCCAAATCCCATTTAAACATAGAAGGCCGACGACCGGGGGGGCGCGCGTCTGCCCACCAACGCGGCTCATCCACGAGGGCCGGCCCCACACGCGAGCCCAATGGCGTACAACCGGGTGACCCCGGAGGTACGACGTCTACACAAGAAGTGGTTGATAGACCTGAGGGCCGCGCCGGCAAACCTCATGGGTTGGGATCTAGCACAAGCGGCAATAGAAATGGTAAGACAACGAGCAGTTCTAGAGAAGTTGGTGCTGGGCAACGGTGGGCCGGAACCTGGGATCCATAGCAGGCGCCATGAACAAACTCCCGCTGTACACAAACTGCCTGGAGGGATAGACCTGAGGAAGTCTGCACAGTGGGTCGCGGCGACGGAGTATGCGAAACGACAGACACGGAGCGCGATTGCGTACCCCCCACCACCGACAACCCTGGAAGTGGTGATAGCCGCCAGAAAGGAGCTGGGGCAATCATTCCCCAGGGCGTCCCTCTTCCCCCAATTGAGGCGGAGCGCAGCAGCCAGAGTAGGGGACATAGCACTCCTGCAGAAGAGGGACATCAGTGATCACACCGTACCCACGGGAGGACAGATCCTACGGAGTAGCCCTCACCATGAAGGGGGCGGGATGAGGGGCACCCACGCTATCCCGACGGCCCTGAACCCGCAGGACGCCTCAACACCAGCCAACCTGCTGGCCGAGAGACGCAACACAGAACGCATTTTCAGGACAGCAGCCATACTGAAAGACCAGGTAAGAGCAGCACTCAAGAAACTCAACCGGGAAATGACACCCCCTTCGTGAGACGAGGGGCAGTCCAACACCCGGGGGACAGGGGGGCGGGCGAGAGGGAACTCATGGCAATGACGGGCCACACCAGAGCGACCACCTTGCGCTGGTACCTCGGCGATGGCCGCCCCGGTAGCAGGGCCGCGGCGCCCCCGGACTGACAGACTCGGACGGACGGAGCCCCAAAGTCCAAGAGGACCTTGGAATAAAGGCGGAAGAGGTGTACGGAGAGATAACAAGACTGAAGGGGTTGCCGGTAACCCAGGACAAAGCTGCACCCAAAGCAATGGCCGCCCCATTAAAAAACCACCACCCCTTGACATGGAAGCGGCACGGACACTAACCACCGCATCCAACGGGTCAAGGTAACTCCTGAATGCAATCCAGAAGTTCTTCGACCCAAATTTCTTCAACAACTACCATCCGGCCGCCAACTCTCGGAGGAAGACCTGCGGCGGGCCGTGGAGATGGGAAAGTTCGAGCCCTGCGAGGAGGGCCTGGCGACGGGATAAAGACTCCAGCCGGAATCCTTGAGTGGGCGTGTTCTATACTTGCGAACGCAAAAGACGCAGGCGCATCATTACGGAGCCCGCCCCAAACGCAGCTATCAAAAGTCGTGACCCCCCAAACTGACCCACCAAAGTAGACCACAAGTTAGACAATCGCTCAGAAGCCGCAAATACATGCTCCAATCAATGATCGACTTTGATGCCTTTTTGCGACCCCGCTCCCCTCTCCAGAGAACCTACGAAATTTCTTCGTGGTCGCAACACGGGGAAATCGGTACTACAGCCTAAGAACGCTCCCGGCGAGGAGCGGGATGGGGCGTTGCGGTAGGCCAAAGCAGTCACGAATGTCATCGTTGACATCGACACAGAGGTAACCATCCGCGCCATTATTGACAACATTCTGATGGCGGCGAGGGAAGGACAGGAGAGGAAATTTCTGGACGCAGTGCGCGAAATCACCCAAAGAATCCGCACAGCAAACCCCCCAACCTCCCCAGACAGAGAAACCCTCGCCCGGATGGGCGATGGGGAGATGATCCACTTGGCGGAGCAGAACGACACTTTCCTGGGAGAAGAATACGCATGGACGGGCTGCGAGCGGGTGGTAATAACTCCACGAAAAGCGGTGGCAAGGCTAAACCCGGTGCGCAAACTGACAGAATTCAGCCACCGAAACTTCGCGGCGGCGGTATCGTTGGTAATGTACGCAACCCACACGACACGCACAAACCCAGCCAGCACCTTCAGACTCATGCGTGCGCACCGGGCCTTTTGCCGAAGGGTCAACAACGGCGGGGGCTGGGACGACGGGATAGAAAACCCAGACCCGCTGGTCCACCAACAGCCGGCGGAGATCTGTGACAACCTATCGCGGAGCGAATGGCGGCGCATTGCTGACGAACGACATGTTTCGTACCACGACTCAGACTATGAGCATATCGCCTACACAGATGCATCGGCGGCGGGATGGGTTGCACTTGTACAACAGCAAGCAGACGGACAGCTGGGAAAAATTCAGCAACAGTGGATCCACGACAGCACAGAACAAAAGATGCGCGACGACCCACGAGACAAGACGGTGCCAAAATTTAGATTTCAGGCACAACACTCGGCGCACGCGGAACCACGAGCTGCCTTGCTCACACTGAAGCATATGCCGGACAGGGTGGGTCACGAACGGAGCGCGAGTGGCGATGGCGACCGACCACGAACCAATTATGCGAGCACAAAGGAAACTTAATGGCTTCGGAGGGATTTGGCGCGGATACACACTCAACAAACTCTTCGCATACGTAAACGACGTTAGAGAAAAGAACAACCTTGAGGTGATTTTCTTCCACGCCCACGGTGGGTTAAACCCGGCCGACCTCCCGTCACGCAGCTTTGGGGCAACAGGAATCAGGGGGCGGCCACAGAGGCGGGACGCGCCTGGAACGAGACCCCCCGTTGATGATCGGCACTAGGCGCAGGCTCCTAAAAACGACCCGGATACCGTCCAACAGCAGGATCACACCACGCACAGGGACGGCAACGGCCAAAACCTATGGGGAGCAGGCAAAGCCACAGCCAAAGAAACCCAAACGTTAGCGAGGCATTGGGAAATGCGTTCAACGCGACGGTGTCACGCCAAGCCATCCACCCGTATGTGGAGCAGAAAAAGAATGCCATAATGTTCCTGAAATGCTCCAGCGCAAGGCGCTCCCTTGCGCCAATGCCCCCCCCTCGCGCATTCGAGCAAAGTTCACCCGGAAACCCCACACCAGAGCCCACACAAGATCGCATGCGCATTTTGCGTTTTCACGCAATCGGGCGATGTCGAACGGAGGCCACGAATATGGGAGATGCGCATTTTGCGTTTTCACGCAATCGGGCGATGTCCAACGGAGCCACGGGCGAATATGGGAGATGCGCATTTTGCGTTTTCACGCAATCGGGCGATGTGAACGGAGGCCACGAATATGGGAGATGCGCATTTTGCGTTTTCACGCAATCGGGCGATGTCGAACGGAGGCCCACGAATATGCGAGATGCGCATTTTGCGTTTTCACGCAATCGGGCGATGTCCAACGGAGGCCACGAATATGGGAGATGCGCATTTTGCGTTTTCACGCAATCGGGCGATGTCCAACGGAGGCCACGAATATGCGAGATGCGCATTTTGCGTTTTCACGCAATCGGGCGATGTCGAACGGAGGCCACGAATATGGGAGATGCGCATTTTGCGTTTTCACGCAATCGGGCGATGTGGAACGGAGGCCAAATGAGATGCGCATTTTTTTTCGCGTTTTCATCGGGCGATGTCCAACGGAGGCCACGAATATGTGAGATGCGCATTTTGCGTTTTCACGCAATCGGGCGATGTCGAACGGAGGCCACGAATATGCGAGATGCGCATTTTGCGTTTTCACGCAATCGGGCGATGTCCAACGGAGGCCACGAATATGGGAGATGCGCATTTTGCGTTTTCACGCAATCGGGCGATGTCGAACGGAGGCCACGAATATGGGAGATGCGCATTTTGCGTTTTCACGCAATCGGGCGATGTCGAACGGAGGCCACGAATATGGGAGATGCGCATTTTGCGTTTTCACTGGTGATCGGGGTGAACGGAGGCCACGAATATGGGAGATGCGCATTTTGCGTTTTCACGCAATCGGGCGATGTCGAACGGAGGCCACGAATATGGGAGATGCGCATTTTGCGTTTTCACGCAATCGGGCGATGTCGAACGGAGCGCCACGAATATGGGAGATGCGCATTTTTTTTCATTTTCGCAATCGGGCGATGTCCAACGGAGGCCACGAATATGGAGATGCGCATTTTGCGTTTTCACGCAATCGGGCGATGTCGAACGGAGGCCACGAATATGGGAGATGCGCATTTTGCGTTTTCACGCAATCGGGCGATGTCGAACGGAGGCCACGAATATGGGAGATGCGCATTTTGCGTTTTCACGCAATCGGGCGATGTCCAACGGAGGCCACGAATATGGAGATGCGCATTTTGCGTTTTCACGCAATCGGGCGATGTCCAACGGAGGCCACGAATATGGGAGATGCGCATTTTGCGTTTTCACGCAATCGGGCGATGTCGAACGGAGGCCACGAATATGTGAGATGCGCATTTTGCGTTTTCACGCAATCGGGCGATGTCGAACGGAGGCCACGAATATGGGAGGATGCGCATTTTGCGTTTTCACGCAATCGGGCGATGTCGAACGGAGGCCACGAATATGGGAGATGCGCATTTTGCGTTTTCACGCAATCGGGCGATGTCGAACGGAGGCCACGAATATGGGAGATGCGCATTTTGCGTTTTCACGCAATCGGGCGATGTCGAACGGAGGCCACGAATATGGGAGATGCGCATTTTGCGTTTTCACGCAATCGGGCGATGTCCAACGGAGGCCACGAATATGGAGATGCGCATTTTGCGTTTTCACGCAATCGGGCGATGTCGAACGGAGGCCACGAATATGGTGAGATGCGCATTTTGCGTTTTCACGCAATCGGGCGATGTCCAACGGAGGCCACGAATATGGGAGATGCGCATTTTGCGTTTTCACGCATCCGGGGGAGGGGAAACGAAGGCAAAAAAATATGAGATGCGCATTTTGCGTTTTCACGCAATCGGGCGATGGAACGAACGGAGGCCACGAATATGGGAGATGCGCATTTTGCGTTTTCACGCAATCGGGCGATGTCGAACGGAGGCCACGAATATGCGAGATGCGCATTTTGCGTTTTCACGCAATCGGGCGATGTCGGAACGGAGGCCACGAATATGGGAGATGCGCATTTTGCGTTTTCACGCAATCGGGCGATGTCGAACGGAGGCCACGAATATGGGAGATGCGCATTTTGCGTTTTCACGCAATCGGGCGATGTCGAACGGAGGCCACGAATATGGGAGATGCGCATTTTGCGTTTTCACGCAATCGGGCGATGTCGCAACGGAGGCCACGAATATGGAGATGCGCATTTTGCGTTTTCACGCAATCGGGCGATGTCGAACGGAGGCCACGAATATGGGAGATGCGCATTTTGCGTTTTCACGCAATCGGGCGATGTGGAACGGAGGCCACGAATATGGGAGATGCGCATTTTGCGTTTTCACGCA
>JAEIFX010000238.1:0-10087 GCA_018904325.1 Drosophila murphyi
AATTTATCTCTACTTTACATAACTCAGTTAAATCTTATTCACTTATGTAAACACTACATTGTAATTTTATTAAATATCGATAAATTTCACTATCGAAGAGTCCGAGTTGGAGATTCAAGCAAGCCAGACGCGCGCTTTTGTTTCGGTCATAAATGAACTTGCTAAATTAAATTAAATAGTTTAAACACCGCCCAGATCTGAAGTTTCATGTTTGCATAAAAAGCGCTTTATGCATCGAACATTTTGGCGCCCAACGTGGGGCAGTGTTTAAACAAATTATTAATTGACAAATTCCGCTTGCGCGCATATACAAACTAAACAAATTCGCCTTGGCTTCCAGTTGCTTGGTTGCAACAATTAAAACATCAAACTTGTCAAAAATGTGAAAATCGTTAACTAGAACCAACACAAAGTTCGTCACAGCAGCAATCACACACATGCACATAACTCAAAGTAACGCTTATTGCATTGTGCCTCTATATTCGTTTCGCTGACTGTCGGCGCCATTTTCGCTCGTCGTCTACTTTGTTCGCCGTTAGTTTTCGGTCAATTTTCGACCGTCTTCTTTCACAACGTTGCTGCTCTTATTGGACATTTCGCTACTGCTAAAACGGCCAGTGCGCTGCTCGCAATCGTTGCTTCAGTCGCTGCCTTTAGTGGTTTATCCCAAATTCGTTCTCCGTTCGTTTGTGTAAGAGCTGCAACTGCGATCGATACTGTTGTAGTTCTTATACACACATACGCAAAAAACAATAATTTTCGTCGTTTTTGGCGCGTCAAGCAGAACTTAAGCTCCGCGCCAAACTTTCTTCGATTTCATTCGCGCAAATAACAAACATTGAGAAGTTTAACTATCTACTCAACTGCTTAAAAGGGTGCTGCACTGCGTGAAGGCATTTCCAGTCACCAATGAAAACTACGTGAAGGCATTAGAAAAAATTGAAGTCTCTGACAAGCCAGCATTGATATTTACATAGACAATATCGTCTATTTTTCAGTTTCAGTTCAGACTTGGGCTCAGTGCGTACAAGTACTGGAGCGTCATTGTCAATTCCTTTTGTCCAAAAGTACAACAATTAACCAAACGTATTCAAAACAGATTCGTAATCCTGGAAAAGGGCATAACTCGTCTTTCGCACTTGCTATCGCTACTTGTGCATTGTGCTCAAGCTCAACTCACAAATTGATGGCTTGCCGACAATTTAAAGCATTGGATGAGCTGCAATGTTTTGATGTCGTCAAACGTCACCGACTGTGTCTTAATTGCTTGTCTAATGGTCATCAAATGGCCGATTGCCCTTCAACAAATCGCTGTCGCCATTGTCAGAGATCGCACCACACTTTTGTTACACAACAAGCTACGTTCCAGAACCAAGCTCTTCCCCAGCCACCGAAGCAGTAGCACACAACCATTCGCAAATCAAAAAAAAATTATCAATCTCAGGTTCTTTTAGCCACGGCTATGGTCCTGGGCAGAGATTTAACTGGCACCTACAGACTGGGCCGTGCTCTACTGGACTCGTGTTCACAGGTGAATTTCGTCACCGACTCGTTTGCTCAGAAGCTTCGTCTAAAAAGAAAGAAATACAATGTGCAAATCAGCAGTATTGACCATGCACGTACAGACTTCACTTCTCTTACAACTACATCAATAAGGTCTCGTTTGAAGTTTCGTTAGATATTTGCGTCACCTCGCATATCAGCCGGACATCGTATCGACATTTCACCATGGAAAATGCCAGAAAATAGTGTTCTGGCAGATGAGAAATTCTACCAGTCTCGACACATCGACATGCTCTTAGGAACAGAAGCATTCTTCGACATTCTGGCAGTGGGCCAAGTTAAACTTGGTACACTCGAGAGCTTGTTGCTAGTTTTAAGCTTGGTGCCACTTCGATTGACGATCACCTTAAACGCTTATGGGAAATTGAATCAACTGAAACTTCAAATGTGCTGTTGAAACCAGAACATCGAGCTTGTGAGGAACACTACGTAAAAACGACTATTATAAATGACAGTGGTCGCATTGTTGTAAGGCTGCCGTTTAAGAACAATCCCAGTCAACTTGGTCATTCATTCGATATAGCACGCCGCAGATTTCTAAGCATGGAATGCCGTTTGGCATTCACAATCTTCGCAACTTCGCTTACAGTATTGTCAATTCATGGAGGAGTATGAACGTTTGGTCACAGAACCAAACTTATCGGAACCTCACTACTACAAACCTCACCATTGCGTTTTGAAGCCCAGCAGCGAATCCACAAAGCTTCGAGTGGTCTTCGACGCCTCGTGTCGAACATCAAATCAAACTTCGCTCAATTATCATTTACTTGTCGGTCCGACTCTCCAAGATGATTTATATTTGCTGTTGTTGCGTTGCAGATTATATCGTTATGCCATAACAGCTGATGTAACCAAGATGTACGGGCAAGTAAATGTTGATTTAAATGATCGCAAACACCAGTACATGCTCTGGCGTGCTCTTCCAGATGAACCACTTCGCACTTATCAACTCAACACGGTTACATATGGAACAGCCTCGACGCCATACTTAGCCATACGCAGCCTGCATTTTTTGGCAGATCTGTGTCGAACTGAGTATTCAATCGGAGCTCCAGTCATTGAATCGTCGTTCTATGTAGATGATCTGTTATCTGGAGGTGAGGATATAGAAACTCTTCGCACAATCAAGGATCAAGTCACGGAAATTCTGCATTGTGGTCACTTTCCGTTATCTAAGTGGCATTCAAATCATGCCCAATTTATCGAAAACTTCGATAACAAGGATTTAAATACGTGTGACAACGGATTGACCAGCGCACTTGGCGTCAGCTGGAATCAACACACCGACATGCTGCTATTTCACTTCAAACCGAAAATCGTTTCGTCAACCGTCACCAAGTGGACCATTCTGTCAATTGCATCAGCGTTGTTCGACCCTCTCGGACTGGTGTCACCACTTATAAACGTCGCAGAGATAATCCTACCGGAGCTCTGTCTTGTAGGACTTACTTGCGACGAGTCGTTACCACAGCATCTTGAACTGGCCTGAAAGAAGTGCCTGGAATCATTCCAAACCATTTCGTCACTTGCTGTACCCCGGTATTGCAAACAGGTCAACCAAAGCTCATTTCAATTGGATGGATTCTGCGACGCTTCGATTCGAGCGTACGGCTGTTGCATCTATGTGCGGTCGGAATCTGCTTGCGGAAACATTGTTGTTCGCCAAGTTCAGAGTGGCCCCAGTAAAGAAAAAATCGCTTCCCAAACTGGAATTATGCGGAGTACATTTGTTGGCACAAGTTTACAACAAAATCAGGTGTATTGTATCAAATTGTTTTACATTGGTGTAAACAACATTCAGTCACGTTATCAGCATTTGTCGGAAATCGAGTTGCTGAGATACAGGATTTGACTTCAAACGGACGTTGGCGATTTGTACCAACGGCATCAAATCCTGCTGACATTGTTTCTCGAGATGCCACCACTTCTGATCTACAATCATCCATATGGTTCTCAGGACCAGATTTTTTAACCCAACATCATGAACATTGGCCAACATCAAGTAACATCAGCAACATTGATATGCAAGTAATCAATGCCGCACAACGTAAATCTACTTTCGTCGCCACAATGGATCGTAACCATATCCTGGAGAAACTAGCGAAAATCAGCTCATACAATCGTTGTGTTCGCACTGCCGCTTACATGCCTCGCTTCGTTCAAATCACTTGTTCCTGGAAAGGATGGTCATGTTCGAGTTGTTCATCTTCGTACAGCCAATGGCATCTGCTGGCGACCAGTACACGAATTGGCCATCTTATCGATGTGTTGAAAACAGATACTTTCAAGCTGGCCGGGATGTTTGGTGAATCTAATTTGAATACAACTGATATTCAATGATCAGCTGTTAATTTGTCAATTTATCGCTACTTTACATAACTCTGTTAAATCTTATTCACTTGTGTAAACACTACATTGTAATTTTAGTAAATATCGATAATTTTCACTATCGAAGAGTCCGAGTTGGAGATTCAAGCAAGCCAGACGCGCGCTTTTGTTTCGGTCATAAATAAACTTGCTAAATTAAATAGTTTTAACACCGCCCAGATCTGAAGTTTCATGTTAGAGCGAAATTTCCCCGCGTCCAATCCGTGGGATCTGCTCTTCCTCCAGCTTTTTGTCATCCGCAATACTTTCATCAGTAGCATCTGCGCGAGATGTGATGTCTTCCCATCATCATCCTCTTCGTCAGCTTGCTCAACTCGATGCCCTACATTTGATATATCAAATGTTACCGCTTCGCCCTTTGCCTGCTCCAAGCAGCTGACCTCGTCAAGGAGAACATCTCATTTGTCGACCACTGTCTTGGATTCTGCATCGTAGAGCCGATAGCCTTTCGCCTGCATTGAGTAACCGACCATGCGGTATTCTTTCCCCTTGGGCTTAAACTTGCCCTTGTGATGACCCTTGTCCAGTGCCACTGCAACGGAACCAAAAACTTTAGGATGGCTTATCGTTGGTTTCTTACCAGTCCACGCTTCCATTGCGTTCAGTAAGCTGCAATTTTGCTGCCCGCTCTTTATTTAATAATTTTTGTCAATTATTTTGCGACAATTCGCCGTAATATGCCCTACTTCATCACAGTTGTAACAGGCAACATTTTTCAGTTTCTTCTTTGTAGTGACATTCACACTAGCGCTATGCCTCTGTCTAACTGTAAAGGCCTGCGCGACATTGCTGTGTTTTTCTGCGCTATTTTTCCTCTCGCCTTCTTTCTTCAACTTTATACATAGAATTTCAAAGATTGGAAGCCTGTCGCGCGTCTCGATGGCGACAACGAAATTCCCATAAAAATCTGGAAGACTGGAAAGCAAAATAATGACCTTGAGCTCGTCAACTATTGCTATTCCAACTCCGGCAAGCTGATCCACGATTTCATTAAATGTGATAAAATAGCTCGCCATGCTTTGCCCCTCCGCCATGAGTGATTTGAGCAACTTGTTGTATAGCGAGATGAACTTCGCGCAACTTAGTCCATGCCTCCTGCGACGTTATGCAATTCTTGATGTATCCCAACAGCGATGACTCAACACTTAGCGTGATCGTTGCCAATGCCTTACGATCCAGCGCACTCCAGTTAATATTTTCGCCCGCATCAGACTTCAGTAAAGCCCCCGACGCAACTTCCCATAGAACCGCATGCACCAACACGCTTCGCATTTGTATGCTCCAAGAATCACAATTCTTTTTTTAAGCTTCTCAGTTTGGTACAATGCACTCATTTTTTCTATTTCTGCGACGTAATTTACATTTACATACATGCAGCTGCCGATTTCTTCTTTTTAACACATCCGAGTTTGTAAACTTTAACCAATATTACCGTTCAATAAACTTTAACCAATATTATCAGGCCAAGTGCTCTGGGCCCATAACCTGTTAGAGCGAAGTTTCCCCGCGTCAGGGAACGCCTGAATAATAAAATAAAGCGAAGTGCCACCAGCGTTGTGTACTCAACCAAAGTTTATTCAAGACTGTTGATATTCTGTTAGTTAACAGTATTGCTATTCATTAACAAGGGACTTAACATATATATGGATGCACGGTTGCATTGAATGTAAATTAACATATGTTCAATAGTGCGAGACGAATAAAATCCCATATTAAAGTCACAAAAAAAAAACCAGATAACCCCCGCCTTATTAATTTATTATTTTTGTTTTTATGGAATAATTAATTAATTTTCAATGAAAAGCAAAAAAAAATACGTATTTATAAACCTACGACTACGAGAAATAAACCCATCGTTGGAAGGCCTTTCAGCGGATCGGAGAAAAAGTTACTTAAGAATCTACATTTACTGAAATTTTGTCAAATTCAGTGCCAATAAATGTACTTTCATACAGAACATAGTTAACAATTTAAGAGACATATTTGAGAAGCACCCGAATTTTTCCAAATTATTTTTTATTCAAGCATATAAAAAGAAAGAAATTAATAAAAATACCTAAGCAATAACCAAAAAAAAAAAAAAAATCCACAAAAAAAAAGACAAAAACAAAAACCCAAATCTGCACTAATAATTAAACTGTGATACATAACATACACACACCAACTTGAACTTTTATCCGATTTAGGCTGCAGCTTATCCCAGGCTAAGCTTGAAGCTTTCGCCTCGGGGAGCTTTCGGCTTAGAATATAGTTTTGGATCTTTTAAAGCTTAAAGTCGGTGGCGCATGCGCAATAGGTGGCGCCAATCGAAAGCTTTTTGTCTTGCATTAAATTGCACTGCTTACAGGTGCCAACAAAAGTATACGCACACTAAAAAAATATAACAATTAAGATTACAAAAATAATAAAAGAGAAATAAATCTATATTAAAAACAAAGAACGAAATCTTAAAAACGATGGCAAGCTGAATACTGAATTTGCATGCAAAAGTGCGTTAGTATTAATTAGTAACAAAAAGCCTTAATAGTGACAAGTGTTGAATTAGCAGCTTCCCATCCCCAAATTGTGAGCAGTGAAGTTTATTCTACTTTCAGTGACACCCAAGGGAAGTGGATGGTTTATGAGTGAGAAACCAATAATGTGGATTTTGGATCTATATTATTTGGTTAAGATCGAATACATTGCCGATACACATAGTTGGTGGGCCCACTTAAACTAATCCACAAGTCGAGAGTAAAATTAATAGTTCGTTAGCACCACTATTCCATACTGTGGTAACTGTTCTGGAATCTTGCGTATTTAGCTAAAATTGAATACCATGCATAATAAGGATGCAGCCGAAATTTCGATTTATAGTTAGTAGCGGTCCAAATAAATTGAATTTGCTAATCACATCCGTTAAAGGGTAAAGATTGGAAGATTGTATTTTTGTTGTTGATTGGTTGACAATACTACATAACTTTCTCTGGAACAGGTATCGCATTACCAAGAAGATGGAAGCGGGTATAAACACGTCACAAGTTGTTATTTCAACCAGTACATTTTGTAGGTCAGTTGCGAAGATTAGTGTAGATGCATGAAAATCTAAAAAGTGAACTGAACAATCGCGGCGAAGGAGTTTCCAGGAAGAAACCGCAATTGCAACGCCGACAAGCCTATGTGGTGGAAGAACTTGAGATGGAAGCTGAGTCGAATTGCGAGGTTAATGGAGAAGATCAGATCATTCATCTTTGAAATATTAGTTGTTGGAATTGTGATGTAAAGGGACACGTATGGGAGAATTGTCTTGCCCAGCGCCGCATATATTGCTATGGTTGTGGTACTCTAAACGTGTATAAGCCACAATGCAAAGTATATATTCATCGTCGGTCGGAAAACCGACAGAAGGGTGCATCCACCAACAAAAGGATGCCCCTATCCAAATAGAAACAGATTATACCAGCTCTGTCGTTTGTAGTCCCGCTGTTTTATCACCTGCTATAACAATTTTAAAAAAGATTCCCGGATTCGAAAAATATCCCGGAGGACGTTTTACGTTTTCGCCCTTATCATGAGCGGCTAAGAAATTATTTAGAAATTAGAAATAGAATTTTCAATGAAAAAAGAAAATTATATAAAATTATTGGTATCCACTATTTTCAATAACGATTCCCGTTGCTGTGCGGAAGTGTCGTTTCTAGAATTTATAGAATTTGGTCTGCTAGACACCGGTGCGAATATAAGTTGCATTGGGTCTTCACTAGCTTAGGAAAAATACTGATCTACCCGAATTTAAGTCCCTGAAATCTTATATAAACACAGCTAATGCGAAAACTAACGAGGTTTTTGGGGTTATTACCGTTCCAATGTCTTATAAGAAAATGACAAAATAAATGCAGCCGTGTATAATTCCCTCCATCGAATCAGTCATATTAGGGATAGACTTTTGGAAAATTTTTCACTAGCACCTAATGTGATTAGCGTTATGGAATTGCCCTATAAGCAGACAGAGAAACCCCTCAGATCAGAAGAAGAATCAAACTCATATCCTTTGACAAATGTACAGTTGCAACAGCTAGAAGTAGTGAACAACCTTTTCCCAAATTGTCAGGAAGGATTGGGTCGCACGAGTCTGATCCAACATCGCATCGACGTAGGAGAAGCACGACTAGTAAAACAGCTCTTTTACCCAGTTAGCCCAGCAGTTGATAAATTGCTTTACTCTGAAATAGATCGGATTTTAGAACCGGACGTCATAGAGTCCTGTTCTAGTGCTTGTAGCTCACCTATGCGTTTAGTGATGAAACCTAATAAAATCCTTTGCTAAAATGCATGGAAGCTCAATGAGGCCACAAAAGAAAGATGCATATCCGTTACCGAGTATAGAAGGAATTTTTTCACGAATGCCTAAGGCCAATATAATTTCAAAATTAGATTTAAAGGTCGAATGCGAAACCAGGTTTTGATGCAAGCTCCCGACACCGTCACCTCATCTCACTGTGGAATGCAAAAGACCATAGAAAAGTTCGCTCTCTGTTAGCCGCAATTCGTGCACCTACTGTCAGATGTTAGGTAGAAATCAAGAGAAGTAGAGGGTGTAATGATAAAATTAAATTAAAAAGTATAGAAAAACTCCTGGTTAGAAAAAAAGTAATTTGTTGCGGAGAAAAAAAATGAAAAAAACTCAAAACGGAACAATCAGAATGGAATGTAAATCTTTCTTAATCCTTTAGTTGCTCTCCAAATAAAACCCTATTTGGATTAGACATGATAACCCATGGCGGTGATTATCGACTCCTAAAACAATTATCCCTGTTAGAAGAACCCTATATTAATACCACAACAACATACCGACAACTTAGCGTATGACCGTCATGTAGTGCAGTATAATTTCCGGTGTAAGCCTTTAAGTCCTTTAAGGATGGCCAAGAAGTCTTTCGAAGTAATTTTGCCGTTAGCAAATTCTCACATGACTTCAACGCCAAATTAGGACCGAAATTTGTAAAATGTCAAATCAAGAAAAACTTGGCAATAGTTTTAATCTCTTAGAAGATTTAGTTTAAAGACGTGAAATAGGAACTTATCACGCAAAATATATTCGCATCTAATTCCCGCTAATCTTCCATCTAACATGTCATATTATGTTGTTGCTAATGGCCCGTCGGCTTGAGCGAACACAACCGGATATAAAAGGGAGCTAATCCCAGCTAAAGCCCTCCTCCTTTTAAAATTATTGCTACATGCGGGTGCAAATCGAAAGTAAAACGTTGGTCGGCGAAAATTTACATAACACTGAAAAAATTAAATGAGTTAAAATAGTGCCGAATTCTTTTAACAATAAAACAAAGAGAGCAATAAATCTCACGAATTTAAAAAGACGGCAAAACAATAAATAAAGTTAAAACAATTGTGAAAAAAACGAACCTATAAACATAATTATCACCGCCCCATATCTATCTTGTGAACGTGCCACGTATCATCACGTGACCGGCCAGGACGACTGTAACCTAAGTCATCTGGAAGCAGAGAGGCATCGCCGCTGGACCCCTTCAGAAAGCTCTGGAAGCCATCAAGAAGTCCGCTGCCCCGATCGTTGTTCCGTGACGCTAGGAAGAGAGCCCCATTTATTTCTTCCCCTGGAATCGTAAATAATTCATCTGCAACAGCAGTAAAACTGGCGAATTAATTAATCAATTAAATAAAACTACGGAAACAATATATTACAACAAAAAAAAAAAGAAAGAGAAAAATTCTGTATAAAATAAGTGCTTAATTGTTAGAAAATTATTATATATCATAAGTAAATCTCCAAATATATTAAAATAATAAGAACAAATTAAATGACATAATGCCATTTAAAAGAATAAAAAAAATGAAATGCAAGAAAAAGAAATTAAAATACTGAAAGTCCAGGGAAATTAAAACAAACATCAGAAAAACATCGATTCAGAAAAAAATTTAAAATACATAAAATAGAAAAGTTCGAGATTTTTTAATGTCTTAAATAAGCTCAGAACTTCCAAATCAAATCGATGAAAGTGACAGGCAGTGTATTTTTGTATATGTACATTGTTTGGACAAAATAATTTGAATACAACTGATATTGAATGATCAGCTGTTAATTTGTTAATTTATTGCTACTTTACATAACTGTGTT
>JAEIFX010000239.1:0-43978 GCA_018904325.1 Drosophila murphyi
TTGTTATTAATCTTGGTATGTGGTGTTCAAAAATATATTTGATAATTACAGCAAACATTAATACTTAAGTATCGCTATACCGATTAATATCGAAGCTCTGGTCACACATGTATTGTGTTGTCTTGCTGCTTTGTATTCTTCTAAGTTAAGTTGCTCTCAATGCTTCAAAAAGTAAAGATGCACTCGCGCATTATAAATATAATCCATAATTAGAAACTGCTTTTGACCCTGCATTTTGCCACGTTATTTACAACACAATTTACAAACAAATTTGCCACCTTTGTCATCTTTCCGCGAGCTTGCACATATTTCTGGTTGTTACTAAGTTCATATGCCTCTGCATTTTCTTCGAAGTTTGCAAACAAATGCTCGACCGGCACACTGTCGTTATCGAAGTCTGGCAAGATCTGTTACAAAATTATCAGGAGCTCGAAGGAATCATGCTTCGTTCCAATTGATTTGCCCAATTCCAACTTTTCCATGAAATCATTGAAGCTCTCTGGCACCTCCATATAAACGCTCTCTTCATGCTCGCCGGTTAGGTAGGCTGTGACCACGTCCATTTGGTGTATCTCCATATCAAGTTCTGCTACCATGCCACCAAAAGTCGAACTGATGTGAATCGTGAATACGTGAATGCGTTTCAAGAAAATGCTCTCCATGCCTTTGTGCATATCCTTTAGCGACCAATCGAACTTTCTTTTTTCCTGAAACAGTGCCATTGTCTATTGTCCGAAACACCATTTTGCAACCTATAATCTTTCGATCCTTAGGGCGTTCCACTATTTCCGATGTTCCGTTGTGTATCTGTTCCAGAAACTCATCTTCAATTGCCCTTGTCCAACTGACGCTCTCCTTGTGGCTTTTCACCTCATTCAGTGTAGTTGGATCATCTGTCGCAGCCATGTATGCAATTTCGCATTCCTCGAATGTCTCGCTTGAGCTGCTCCACTTGTCGTTGCTGATCACCTGAGCTAGCGGTTGATATATTTTCCGTGGCCTACCACGCTGGCCTGTCCTCTCGATCTTGGGACGCCCTCTGCCACGCTGCTGCTCAATTAGCTTCTGTTTGGGTCGCTCAACTGAACTGTTATCGTCGCTGGTAGACCCATCACAAGGTTTACTCGTGATATTGATGTCGAAACCTCCGTTTGGGTTTTGATCACGTTCGTAGAAGTCAGCGTACTCACTTTTGAAACCTGTAACATTCAAGAACTTGACATCTTTGCTTACTATTACCTTACGCTTCTCAGGCAAATATAATCGATATGCCTTCGATGTATTTGAGTAGCCGACCAGTATGCATTCTTTCGATCTTGATTCAAATTTACCCTTATTTTAACCGTTTATTAATGCATTTGCCTTCGTACCAAATATACGTAAATGCGACACTGTAGGAATCCAGTAAGTATGGGGAATCTCGCAGGATAGACCCCGCGTTACACATCTGTTTTTGATGTAGCATGCTACATTTGCTTCTGCCCAAAAGGATGGCGGCACACTGGATTGCTTCATCATACAGCGTGCCATCTCGACCAGGGTACGATTCTTTCTCTCAGGTAAGCCATTCTGCTGTGGCGTCTCTGGAATCCGTTCACTTTCATATACTTGTCGAACTCTTTGTTGCAATACTCAGTCCCATTATCTGACTGAAGTACTTTTATCTTCTTACCCGTGAAGTTTTCAGCTGTAGCTTTATATACTTTGAAAGCTTCAAATAACTCTGATTTCTGTTTAAGAAAATGAACTTCACAATAGCGCGAATAGCCATCTACAAAAGTAGCGAAGTATTTACATCCTCCCAGGATTGCGTTCTCATTGGGCCGCATACATCGCTGTGAACTATTTCCAATAGTTCTGTCGTACGTGTTTCGTTTCCAGTTTTATAAATGCTTGCAGTTTGCTTTTCGCTTATGCAGATTTCGCATTTTGACAATTTTCCATTCTCGCACTTGATGCTCTTCGCAATTCAAGTAATACAAGTTACCGTATCTTTGCGCACGCAGCCAAACTTCGTTATTTTTCATAACAAGTGCTTAATTTTTCCGAAAATTAACTTCAAAACCATTGTCTGTGATTTTGGAAACCGATTTCAAATTTTGGCGCAAATCCGATACGTAGAAAACGTCTTTCAACGTAAAGTCTTTTACAATTTTGCAATATCGGTGAACATGCTCAAATTTGAACTCATGTGTGCCGTGCAACCACTATCGAAAGGCGAAAGAAAAGGCAATCTCTAACGCGTTTAGCGGAAGTTCCCCGTTTTCTGCTGTA
The DNA here is from genome assembly GCA_018904325.1 of Drosophila murphyi. Taxonomy (NCBI): domain Eukaryota; kingdom Metazoa; phylum Arthropoda; class Insecta; order Diptera; family Drosophilidae; genus Drosophila; species Drosophila murphyi. The sequence goes on from JAEIFX010000239.1 coordinate 2,275, forward strand.
CCCGCACTGTTCTGTTCATTCGTATTGCGTTTCATATTCTTCTTTGGGTTGCTTCGACAATTTCGCGCGAAATGTCCAACCTTGCTTAAACATTTTCTGTCTTCACGCTGCACTTTATCGCTTTTTCTTTCCTTGCTATTTCTTTCTACATCTTTTCGACGATAAGCGAACATTGTTTATTTTCTCTTTATTTTCACGCGCTTCTGACTCTTCAAGAATTTTGATGCGAAGCACATCGGGATGGGGCAAGTCATCTCGTGCTTCCATCGCACATAGGAACATTTCATAAGAGTCAGGCAAACTATATAGCAATAAGATTACTACCCAATCATTTCCATTCGCGACACCTATTTCTTTCAATTTTTTCATTGCGTCGAAAAATTCATTTACATGCTGGCGCCCACTAGCGCCCTCGTTCATTCGCGACAATGCCACTCGTTTCAGCAGGCTTACTTTTCGCACTGGCCCCTTTGATTGAAATGTCTCCTGCAACCCGTATTCTTTTGCCGAATTACAATCTTCAATTATAGCCAATTCCTATGGGCTAATCGATAATAATATGTCCGCGCGCGCATTTTCATCGTATGTTTTCCATACTGCTCGATCTGATACATTTTCTGGCCAAATTTTCGTTCCATCAACATATTGCCATAGTTCGTTTTTCACTAATATAGCAAGCATTTACAGTTTCCACGTGTCATTATTCTCCGTACACAGTGGCTCAAACTTAATAAATTCGCCAGCCGTTTTTCACAGCTACACTACTTATTGTCAACGTTTTCTTATTTATTTATCACTTGCCCCATAACCTGTTGGATTTGCTAGATCCAAGCGCACAGTTTTACAGCGTATACAAACAAGATAACGATATGCAGGAATTACACTTTTATTAGTCTAATGACGCGACGCATTCGGCAGTCGAAAACGGAGTGGGTACAGAACTATTGAGAGATTAATATTTGAGTACATGCGAACGAACGGACAATGCAAAACGTAGGATAAGCTAAACGAGGGTTGCCAGATTGTTACATTCCAAACATTTGAGTCACATTTGCAACATGGTCAGTGTTGAGAGAATTTGGCGCGAAGCTTAAGTTCTGCTTGACGCGCCAAAAACGACGAAAATTATTGTTGTGTGTATGTGTGTATATGAACTACTACAGTATCGATCGCAATTGCAGCTCTTAGACAAACGAACGAAGAACGAATTTGGGATAAACCAGTAAAGGCAGCGACTGAAGCGACGATTGCGAGCAGCGCACTGGCCGTTTTAGCAGTAGCGAGATATGCAATAAGAGCAGCGACGTTATGAAAGAAGACAATCGAAAATTGACCGAGAACTAACGGTGAACAAAGTAGACGACAAGCGAAAACGGCGCCGACCGTCAGCAAAACGAATATAGACACAATGCAATAACCGTTACTTTGAGTTATTTGCATGTGTGTGATTGCTGCTGCGACGAACTTTGTGTTGGTTCTAGTTAACGATTTTCACATTTTTGACAAGTTTGATGATTTAATTGTTGCAAGCAATTGGAAGCCAAGGCGAATTTGTTTAGTTTGTATATACGCGCAAGCGGGAATTTGTTAACTTTACGAAATGCGAAATGGTCCAATTGTTTATTAATAATTTGTTGAAACACTGCCCCACGTTTGGCGCCAAAATGTTTTTATGCAAACATGAAACTTCAGATCTGGGCGGTGTTTAAACTATTTAATTTAGCAAGTTTATTTATGACCGAAACAAAAGCGCGCGTCTGGCTTGCTTGCAACCCCAACTCGGACTCTTCGATAGTGAAAAATATCGATATTTACTAAAATTACAATGTAGTGTTTACATAAAAGAATAAGATTTAACAGAGTTTTATAAAGTATCGATAAATTGACAAATTAACAGCTGATCATTCAATATCAGTTGAATTCAAATTAGTTTGACCAAACGTTCAGAACGAAAAAAATCGAAAAATTTTATTTAAATGTATTTTTGTCTTAACTATTTTAATTTTTAAATTTCTTTTGTAAACCCGTTGTCAAATTTATTTTATTAACTAATGCAACATATAACAATTATTATTTTTTTTTTTTTGTAATTGTGAATTAAATTTATTTAAGTTTTACTTTAAATCGAAAAATAAAAAAACTAAAATGAAATAAAAAAAAAAAAGAAAAAAATCTCGGAACATAAGGAGTATTGAGCAAAACCAAATTATTAATTTATTTAATTTTGTAAATTATTTTTTTATTTCATTTATTATTTCTTTACTGATATATACATACTACATCAATATTATGATTATTTATTTATTATTATTTTTTTCATAATATTAATAATAATATATATTTGTAATATTATTTATGTTTTATTTATTTATATTTATTTCCCATGTATATTTATTTATTCATTTATTATTTTTGTATTCGAATGTTTAATTTCTGTTTCTGTGTTTATTCATTCATATTTTTCTGCAGCGACTTCGATATTAAAGTGTTAGCATACTTTCCAGCTGTGCTTTAATATTGATTAACATCTTTCTCATCACCAAATTGAGAGTTTTCCTCTTGTAATTTTCCACGTTTTTTTTCTTCGAATTTTTAACACACTTTGACCATTAAGTATTATTGCTACTTATTATTATTATTGTCGTTGGGGAATCTGCACCGCGACCTATTTGATCTATTGTGCCCCCTTCTGAGCTTATAGCTCCTCCATCAGTCCCAACTCCCGCACAAACATGAGGATCTTTGTTGGGTTAAGGTCTACTTTGTCTTTACAATTCAAAACATGCGCCTTTAGGATGATGCTTCTTCTTCCAATTAAGGCGACACATTCTGCCAGGATGTGTATCGAGGATTCCTCCTTTCTTTCACAAAACCTGCAGAGATCGCTACTATATATACCCAGTTTTGCCAGGTGACTCCTTAGTCTACAGTGTCCTGTCAGTAGACCGGTAAGTATCCTAAGGCTGTTCTTTCCCATGGTTATAATCTGTTTAAATCGATTAATTATTGCTACTTACCAACAATAAAATTTAAACGAAAAGTTTCCCTTTCGGCAGACAAAAACTTAACGGCCGCTATCAGAAAAATTTTTAATCAGCTAACCAAAAAGGGCTTGACATTGTACTCTATCTCAGAGGGGCTTCGGCAAAAGCTCGGCTTAAAAAAACCCAAAGCATAATCGGAGGCATAACATTTTATCAACTTAGGCAGGCGCACTACCATCTCATAGAGGGCGTCGGAAAAAGCTCGGCTTGGTATTAAAAGAAACCAAGCCATAATCGTGGGCATAAATTTTATTAACGTGGGCAAGCGCACTACAGTGCACAAATCAAATAATAAGACAAGTGCAAAAGAAATTCGCCATATAATCGCTGTTTCGCTTTGAACTTTTGTGAACTTGTTTTGTGCGTCGGTACATGAAGAGCTATGCGTGGGCGATACATAGAAGCCGTTCATTGTCGGTGCATTTGTTCTGTTGATTTACTTTGTGCATTTGCAATTTGCAATGTTGTGTGTGCGTTAAGCATAAGCATGTTGTGTTAACAACAGTCGCGTCTACTGACCGTGTGCCTGCACACATTTATTTAGATAAGCGCAAGGTGAAATCGATTTATAATACGCTACAGTTAACTCGGCTCAAATTAAGTTAAACTTGGAACTACTAAACAAAACGGAAGCCTCATTTAACCTTGCTCATGACAGTCTGGTATGTCTTGACTACAATGAAATAGGGAGTCAGTTAAGCAGAAACTTTCAGAGACTGTTTGTAGCAGGTGGCATTTCGTTTAAAAAGGCAGCTTGAAATGTGCGAATCGCGTCCCTTATCGGCAACATTTCGGCATGTTGAGTCAAGCTGAGCGGTCAACTTCTATATATATTGATCGCTCTCATCGACCGCGCATACCGGAGCTCATGCTGCAATCGTTTTTTGGTGGTTACACGGAATATGCAAACTTCGTATCCATGTTTAACTCAATTATTGACAAAGACACTGACCACTTGCGGTCGTATTTATTGGGTATTGCTTTAGACTCAGCACGTTCACTAGAAATATCAAGTGCAGTTTATCGTGTGGCTTCGGACATTCTAAGCAAACGCTTTAACAAGAAGCGATTCGTTTTTCAATCGCATATCAAGGAGATTAATGGGCTCACTTCTTAGGAATAGAAGTAGAACGCGAAGGAGAAATTGGCAACATAACTATCGGTCACAGGCAGTACGTGGAAAACGTGCTGCATGCTTGGGGCGTGTCAATGTGTAAGGCTGTTGCTACACCACTGGAAGCCGGTCATCAAGTCAAGTGCAATTATAACAATTGCGAGGCTATTAACGAGAAAGGGGATAAATAACTCAAAACTTCACAAGGAACACGAAGTTGCAGCTAAGCGTTTGCTAAGGTATGTCAAAGGAACAGCTAATCTGAAACTTCATTATCAGGCTACGGGAAAACTGATACGTGGCTACGTCGACGCGCATTGGGCAAATCATACTGACAGACCGCAGACCGCAAATCGTATATTGGATTCGTCTTCATTGGTGCAGGAGGGGCGATTTCGTGAGAGTCGAAGAAGCAAAGTCTGGTATCTTTGAGCAGTAGTGAAGCCGAGTAAATTGAATTATCAACTACGGCGAGAGAGGCAATATATCTAAAAAAATTGTTACATGAAATGGCATTTAAAAAACTAAATCTGTATTATTATATTGCGACAATCAAAGCACACAATGTCTAGCTAAGAATCCAACGTTGCATAATCGTAGCAGACATATTGACATTAAGTACCATCATGTTCGATAGTTATATGCTAACAACGAGATAGATATTGAATATGTATGTACAAGCGGATGTGATGTCTGATTACTGAATATATTATATATATTTCTGTTTGTCACTAAGTTCATATGCCTCTGCATTTTCTTCGAAGTTTGTATACAAATGCACGCTGTCGTTATCGAAGTCTGGCAAGATCTTTTACAAAATTATCAGGATCAATTTTTTTTTACGTTGTCTGCACTCATCTGCTTGTATTTGTAATGTCAAAATTTTAATTGTTTGGTGCATGTTTTTAATGTTAATGCTGCAAGAACTAGCTCATTCATTTTCGAAATTTCTTACTCAAATTTTTTGTTTACCGACATTTCCACTGCACGACCTCCACCTTTTTCTTCTAGTTTCTTATTTTCAGATATTCTCACGTTTACGCGCTGTGGAGTGCGTTTCGTCGATACGTTTTTAACTATCGAGTTGTTACTTTTTATTGATGTGTTTCCAACTGCATTAATTTCGCTTTGTCTCTTGTGCTTGTGATCTGGTGACGCGATATTGCTGTCTCTGTTCCACTTTATCAGATTCACAATCACACATACTAAGTTTTCCGTTTGCACGACTTATGCTGCTCTTGCTCGTTGTAACGGTTTTTTTTTTTTTTTTTGGTTCGTTTCAAGTTATTATGGAATAAATTTTTTCACTACTACTTTGCTTTTTTAACTTCCTAATTTAATTTAATTATTTATTTCATATATGTACATATATACATAATGATGTTTTTATTTAGTTATATTTACATCTATGCTTTAATATATATTTATGATTATATAGGATTCGTGACAGTAACAGCAAGGAAGCTACGATCACTTTAATTATGTATATATATTGCATTTGTCGCCCTGTGAGTCGTAACATAAATAGTTGTTGTTGCATTTGCAAACTCTGTTATACGTAGTTTAGCTGCAGAAGCCAGCGTTTAGCTCTCTTTGTGCAGCGCTCTCTCTCTCTCTCTCTCCCTCTCCATCACTCTCTCTCTGTCGCTCTCGAAAAAGCGCGTTTTGTAAAGTATCGATAAATTGACAAATTAACAGCTGATCGTTCAATATCAGTTGTATTCAATTTAGTTTGACCAAACAGTCAGAACGCAAAAAAATCGAAAAATTTTATTTAAATGTATTTTTGTCTTAACCATTTTAATTTTTAAATTTCTTTTGTAAACCCATACTCAAGTTTATTTTATTTACCAATGCAATATATATAACAATTATTATTATTTTTTTTTTTGTAATTGTGAATTTAATTTATTTAAGTTTTACTTTAAATCGAAAAATAAAAAACTAAAATGAAATCAAAAAAAAAAAATAAATCTCGGAACATAAGGAGTATTGAGGAAAAGCAAATTATTAATTTATTTAATTTCATAAATTATTTTTTTTATTTCATTTATTATTTCTTTACTGATATATACATACTACTTCAATATTATGATTATTTATTTATTATTATTTTTTTCATAATATTATTAATAATATATATTTGTTATATTATTTATGTTTTATTTATTTATATTTATTTCCCAAATATATTTATTTATTCATTTATTATATTTTGTATTCGAATGTTTAATTTCTGTTTCTGTGTTTATTCATTCATATTTTTCTGCAGCGACTTCGATATTAAAGTGTTAGCATACTTTCGAGCTGTGCTTTAATATTGATTAACATCTTTCTCATCACCAAATTGAGAGAGTTTTCCACTTGTAATTTTACACTTTTTTTCGAATTTTTAACACACTTTAACCATTAAGTATTATTGCTACTTATTATTATTATTATTGTTGTTGGGGAATCTGCAGCGCGACCTATTTGATCTATTGTGCCCCCTTCTGAGCTTATAGCTCCTCCATCAGCCCCAACTCCCGCACAAACCTGAGGATCTTTGTTGGGTTGAGGTCTACTATGTCTTTACAATTCAAAACATGCGCCCCTAGGATGCTGCTTCTTCTTCCAACTAAGGCGACACATTCAGCCACTCTCTTTCACAAAACCTGCAGAGATCGCTACTATATATACCCAGTTTTGCCAGGTGACTCCTTAGTCTACAGTGTCCTGTCAGTAAATCGGTAAGTATCCTAAGGCTCTTCTTTCCCATGGTTATAATCTGTTTAAATCGATTAATTATTGCTACTTACCAACAATAAAATTTAAACGAAAAGTTTCCCTTTCGGCAGACAAAAACTCAAGGGCCGCTATCAGAAAAATTTTTAATCAGCTAACCAAAAAGGGCTTGACATTGTACTCTATCTCAGAGGGGCGTCGGCAAAAGCTCGGCTTAAAAAAACCCAAAGCATAATCGGAGGCATAACATTTTATTAACTTAGGCAGGCGCACTACCATCTCATAGAGGGCGTCGGCAAAAGCTCGGCTTGGTATTAAAAGAAACCAAGCCATAATCGTGGGCATAAATTTTATTAACGTGGGCAAGCGCACTACAGTGCACAAATCAAATAATAAGACAAGTGCAAAAGAAATTCGCCATATAATCGCTGTTTCGCTTTGAACTTTTGTTAACTTGTTTTGTGCGTCGGTACATGAAGAGCTATGCGTGGGCGACACATAGAAGCCGTTCATTGTCGGTGCATTTGTTCTGTTGATTTACTTTGTGCATTTGCAATTTGCACTTTTGTGTGTGCGTTAAGCATAAGCATGTTGTGTTAACAACAGTCGCGTCTACTGACCGTGTGCATGCACACATTTACTTAGATAAGCGCAAAGTGAAATCGATTTATAAAACGCTACAGTTAACTCGGCTCAAATTAAGTTAAACTTGGAACTACTAAACAAAAGGAAGCCTCATTTAACCTTGCTCATGACAGTCTGGTACGTCTTGACTACAATGAAATAGGTAGTCAGTTAAGCAGAAACTTTCAGAGACTGTTTGTAGCAGGTGGCATTTCGTTTAAAAAGGCAGCTTGAAATGTGCGAATCGCGTCCTTTATCGGCAACATTTCGGCATGTTGAGTCAAGCTGAGCGGTCAACTTCTATATATATTGATCGCTCCCATGGACCGCGCTTACCGGAGCTCATGCTGCAATCGTTTTTTGATGGTTACACGGAATATGCAAACTTCATATCCATGTTTAACTCAATTGTTGACAAACACTGACCACTTGCGGTCGTATTTATTGGGTATTGCTTTAGACTCAGCACGTTCACTAGAAATATCAAGTGCAGTTTATCGTGTGGCTTCGGACATTCTAGGCAAACGCTTTAACAAGAAGCGATTCGTTTTTCAATCGCATATCAAGGAGATTATTGGGCTCACTTCTTAGGAATAGAAGTAGAACGCGAAGGAGAAATTGGCAACATAACTATCGGTCACAGGCAGTACGTGGAAAACGTGCTGCATGCTTGGGGCGTGTCAATGTGTAAGGCTGTTGCTACACCACTGGAAGCCGGTCATCAAGTCAAGTGCGATGATAACAATTGCGAGGCTATTAACGAGAAAGGGGATAAATAACTCCAAAACTTCACAAGGAACACGAAGTTGCAGCTAAGCGTTTGCTAAGGTATGTCAAAGGAACAGCTAATCTGAAACTTCATTATCAGGCTACGGGAAAACTGATACGTGGCTACGTCGACGCGCATTGGGCAAATCATACTGACAGACCGCAGACCGAAAATCGTATATTGGATTCGTCTTCATTGGTGCAGGAGGGGCGATTTCGTGAGAGTCGAAGAAGCAAAGTCTGGTATCTTTGAGCAGTAGTGAAGCCGAGTAAATTGAATTATCAACTACGGCGAGAGAGGCAATATATCTCAAAAAATTGTTACATGAAATGGCGTTTAAAAAACTAAATCTGTATTATTATATTGCGACAATCAAAGCACACAATGTCTAGCTAAGAATCCAACGTTGCATAATCGTAGCAGACATATTGATATTAAGTACCATCATGTTCGATAGTTATATGCTAACAACGAGATAGATATTGAATATGTATGTACAAGCGGATGTGATGTCTGATTACTGATGTAGTAACAAAGAATTTACAAAAGAACAAAAATGTGAAATGTATTAATGAAATGAATTGTTATTAATGGTGGTATGTGGTGTTGAAATATATTTGAATATTACAGCAAAGATTAATACTTAAGTATCGCTATACCGATTAATATCGAAGCTCTGGTCACACATGTATTGTGTTGTCTTTTCGCATTGTATTCTTGTAAGTTAAGTTGCTCTCAATGCTTCAAAAGTAAAGATGCACTCGCGCATTATAAATATAATCCATAATTAGAAACTGCTTTTGACCCTGCATTTTGCCACGTTATTTACAACACAATTTACAAACAAATTTGCCACCTTTGTCATCTTTCCGCGAGCTTGCACATATTTCTGTTTGTCACTAAGTTCATATGCCTCTGCATTTTCTTCGAAGTTTGTATACAAATGCACGCTGTCGTTATCGAAGTCTGGCAAGATCTTTTACAAAATTATCAGGAGCAATTTTTTTTTTACGTTGTCTGCACTCATCTGCTTGTATTTGTAATGTCAAAATTTTAATTGTTTGGTGCATGCTTTTAATGTTAATGCTTCAAGAACCAGCTCATTCATTTTCGAAATTTCTTCTTCAAATTTTTTGTTTACCGACATTTCCACTGCACGACCTCCACCTTTTTCTTCTAGTTTCTTATTTTCAGATATTCTCACGTTTACGCGCTGTGGAGTGCGTTTCGTCGATACGTTTTTAACTATCGAGTTGTTACTTTTTATCTGTTTCCAACTGCATTAATTTCGCTTTGTCTGTTGTGCTTGTGATCTGGTGACGCGATATTGCTGTCTCTGTTCCACTTTATCAGATTCACAATCACACATACTAATTTTTCCGTTTGCACGACTTATGCTGCTCTTGCTCGTTGTAACGGTTTTTTTTTTTTTTTTGGTTTGTTTCAAGTTATTATGGAATTCATTTTTTACTACTACTTTGCTTTTTAACTTCCTAATTTAATTTAATTATTTATTTCATATATGTACATATATATATAATGATGTTTTTATTTAGTTATATTTATATCTATGCTTTAATATATTTATGATTATATAGGATTCGTGACAGTAACAGCAAGGAAGCTACGATCACTTTAATTATGTATATATATTGCATTTGTCGCCCTGTGAGTCGTAACATAAATAGTTGTTGTTGCATTTGCAAACTCTGTTATACGTAGTTTAGCTGCAGAAGCCAGCGTTTAGCTCTCTTTGTGCAGCGCTCTCTCTCTCTCTCTCTCTCCCTCTCTCTTTCTCTCTCTCTCTCTCTCTCTCTCTCTCTCTCTCTCTCTCTCTGTCGCTCTCGAAAAAGCGCGTTTTGTAAAGTATCGATAAATTGACAAATTAACAGCTGATCATTCAATATCAGTTGTATTCAAATTAGTTTGACCAAACAGTCAGAACGCAAAAAAAATCAAAAAATTGTATTTAAATGTATTTTTGTCTTAACCATTTTAATTTTTAAATTTCTTTTGTAAACCCATTGTCAAATTTATTTTATTTACCAATGCAATATATATAACAATTATAATTTTTTTTTTTTTTTGTAATTGTGAATTTAATTTATTTAAGGTTTTACTTTAAATTGAAAAATAAAAAAAATTAAGAGGAAATCAAAAAAAATCTCGGAACATAAGGAGTATTAGGGCAAAAAAATTTGTAATTTATTTAATTTTGTAAATTATTTTCTTATTTCATTTATTATTTCTCTACTGATATATACATACTACTTCAATATTATGATTATTTATTTATTATTATTTTTTCATAATATTAATAATAACATATATTTGTTATATTATTTATGTTTTATTTATTTATATTTACTTTCCATATATATTTATTTATTCATTTATTATTTTTTGTATTCGAATGTTTAATTTCTGTTTCTGTGTTTATTCATTCATATTTTTCTGCAGCGACTTCGATATTAAAGTGTTAGCATACTTTCGAGCTGTGCTTTAATATTGATTAACATCTTTCTCATCACCAAATTGAGAGAGTTTTCCACTTGTAATTTTACACTTTTTTTCGAATTTTTAACACACTTTAACAATTAAGTATTATTGCTACTTATTATTATTATTATTGTTGTTGGGGAATCTGCACCGCGACCTATTTGATCTATTGTGCCCCCTTCTGAGCTTATAGCTCCTCCATCAGCCCCAACTCCCGCACAAACGTGAGGATCTTTGTTGGGTTGAGGTCTACTATGTCTTTACAATTCAAAACATGCGCCCCTAGGATGCTGCTTATTCTTCCAACTAAGGCGACACATTCTGCCAGGATGTGTATCGAGGATTCCTCCTCTCTTTCACAAAACCTGCAGAGATCGCTACTATATATACCCAGTTTTGCCAGGTGACTCCTTAGCCTACAGTGTCCTGTCAGTAGACCGGTAAGTATCCTAAGGCTCTTCTTTCCCATGGTTATAATCTGTTTAAATCGATTAATTATTGCTACTTACCAACAATAAAATTTAAACGAAAAGTTTCCCTTTCGGCAGACAAAAACTCAAGGGCCGCTATCAGAAAAATTTTTAATCAGCTAACCAAAAAGGGCTTGACGTTGTACTCTATCTCAGAGGGGCGTCGGCAAAAGCTCGGCTTAAAAAACCCAAAGCATAATCGGAGGCATAACATTTTATTAACTTAGGCAGGCGCACTACCATCTCATAGAGGGCGTCGGCAAAAGCTCGGCTTGGTATTAAAAGAAACCAAGGCATAATCGTGGGAATAATTATTTCGGCATGTTGAGTCAAGCTGAGCGGTCAACTTCTATATATATTGACCGCTCTCATGGACCGCGCTTACCGGAGCTCATGCTGCAATCGTTTTTTGGTGGTTACACGGAATATGCAAACTTCATATCCATGTTTAACTCAATTATTGACAAAGACACTGACCACTTGCGGTCGTATTTATTGGGTATTGCTTTAGACTCAACACGTTCACTAGAAATATCAAGTGCAGTTTATCGCGTGGCTTCGGACATTCTAAGCAAACGCTTTAACAAGAAGCGATTCGTTTTTCAATCGCATATCAAGGAGATTATTGGGCTCACTTCTTAGGAATAGAAGTAGAACGCGAAGGAGAAATTGGCAACATAACTATCGGTCACAGGCAGTACGTGGAAAACGTGCTGCATGCTTGGGGCGTGTCAATGTGTAAGGCTGTTGCTACACCACTGGAAGCCGGTCATCAAGTCAAGTGCGATGATAACAATTGCGAGGCTATTAACGAGAAAGGGTATAAATAACTCAAAACTTCACAAGGAACACGAAGTTGCAGCTAAGCGTTTGCTAAGGTATGTCAAAGGAACAGCTAATCTGAAACTTCATTATCAGGCTACGGGAAAACTGATACGTGGCTACGTCGACGCGCATTGGGCAAATCATACTGACAGACCGCAGACCGAAAATCGTATATTGGATTCGTCTTCATTGGTGCAGGAGGGGCGATTTCGTGAGAGTCGAAGAAGCAAAGTCTGGTATCTTTGAGCAGTAGTGAAGTCGAGTAAATTGAATTATCAACTACGGCGAGAGAGGCAATATATCTCAAAAAATTGTTACATGAAATGGCATTTAAAAAACTAAATCTGTATTATTATATTGCGACAATCAAAGCACACAATGTCTAGCTAAGAATCCAACGTTGCATAATCGTAGCAGACATATTGATATTAAGTACCATCATGTTCGATAGTTATATGCTAACAACGAGATAGATATTGAATATGTATGTACAAGCGGATGTGATGTCTGATTACTGATGTAGTAACAAAGAATTTACAAAAGAACAAAAATGTGAAATGTATTAATGAAATGAATTGTTATTAATGGTGGTATGTGGTGTTGAAATATATTTGAATATTACAGCAAAGATTAATACTTAAGTATCGCTATACCGATTAATATCGAAGCTCTGGTCACACATGTATTGTGTTGTCTTTTCGCATTGTATTCTTGTAAGTTAAGTTGCTCTCAATGCTTCAAAAAGTAAAGATGCACTCGCGCATTATAAATATAATCCATAATTAGAAACTGCTTTTGACCCTGCATTTTGCCACGTTATTTACAACACAATTTACAAACAAATTTGCCACCTTTGTCATCTTTCCGCGAGCTTGCACATATTTCTGTTTGTCACTAAGTTCATATGCCTCTGCATTTTCTTCGAAGTTTGTATACAAATGCACGCTGTCGTTATCGAAGTCTGGCAAGATCTTTTACAAAATTATCAGGAGCAATTTTTTTTTACGTTGTCTGCACTCATCTGCTTGTATTTGTAATGTCAAAATTTTAATTGTTTGGTGCATGCTTTTAATGTTAATGCTTCAAGAACCAGCTCATTCATTTTCGAAATTTCTTCTTCAAATTTTTTGTTTACCGACATTTCCACTGCACGACCTCCACCTTTTTCTTCTAGTTTCTTATTTTCAGATATTCTCACGTTTACGCGCTGTGGAGTGCGTTTCGTCGATACGTTTTTAACTATCGAGTTGTTACTTTTTATTGATCTGTTCCCAACTGCATTAATTTCGCTTTGTCTCTTGTGCTTGTGATCTGGTGACGCGATATTGCTGTCTCTGTTCCACTTTATCAGATTCACAATCACACATACTAATTTTTTCGTTTGCACGACTTATGCTGCTCTTCCTCGTTGTAACGGTTTTTTTTTTTTTTTTTGGTTCGTTTCAAGTTATTATGGAATTAATTTTTTCACTACTACTTTGCTTTTTTAACTTCTTAATTTAATTTAATTATTTATTTCATATATGTACATATATATATAATGATGTTTTTATTTAGTTATATTTATATCTATGCTTTAATATATATTTATGATTATATAGGATTCGTGACAGTAACAGCAAGGAAGCTACGATCACTTTAATTATGTATATATATTGCATTTGTCGCCCTGTGAGTCGTAACATAAATAGTTGAAGCATTTGCAAACTCTGTTATACGTAGTTTAGCTGCAGAAGCCAGCGTTTAGCTCTCTTTGTGCAGCGCGCTCTCTCTCTCCCTCTCTCTCTCTCTCTCTCACTCTCTCCCTCTCTCCTCTCTCTCTCTCTCTCTGTCGCTCTCGAAAAAGCGCGTTCCAAAGCCGACGGCTTCTGAAGCCTTTTATTCTTTTTTTTTGCTATTCTAGCGTATCGATTGTGAGATACAATTGTGTTAAAAAGACTAAGCTCTGGCTTCTAGTCTCAATACATTCAGTAAATTTCACAACGTTGAAATATCCCCTCAAAAATGTAATAGCGCAAAGATTGTGTTGGATTTGCTAGATCCAAGCGCACAGTTTTACAGCGTATACAAACAAGATAACGATATGCAGGAATCACACTTTTATTAGTCTAATGACGCGACGCATTCGGCGGTTAAAAACGGAGTGGGTACAGAGCTATTGAGAGATTAATATTTGAGTACATGCGAACAAACGGACAATGCAAAACTTATTATAAGCTAAACGAGGGTTGTCAGATTGTTACATTGTTTTTGTTAAATTTGCAACAGGCACTCTCCAAGTAACAATTCTGTTAACCTTAAATACTAGTGACGCCCAATGAAGAGATGCAACCATGATGCCTGGCACTGCTAAGACCCTTCGTAAGGACATCTGCTGGCATTTGCTCCGTCTGCATGTAGCCAACCTGGATGTCGCCACTCTGGTGCTTCTGCTGGATGAAATGCACATCGATGTGTTTTGTGCGTGAAAACCAAAGCCTTTAAACAAATTTTGAGCGCTTTGGCTGTCGTTTAGGAGTAGAGCCGAATCACATCTTCTGACAATCCTGTTGAGTATGCCCTTCAAATGTAAGGCCTCCTTTGTTGCTTCGCTCATTGCCAAGTATTCGGACTCTGTGCTTGACAAGGCGACGGTGCGTTGTTTTCGTGCCTCCCAACTTATAGCAGCATCTGCTAATATAAACGCCTGTCCAGAATATGACCATCTGTCGGTCAAACTTGCGCCCCAGTCAGCATCGACGACTCCGTACAGATCTTCGTCTGTTCGCTTTAATAACTGGCCGAGTTGTTTGGTACCGCTTAGGTACCGAACGATGCTGTTCGCCGTCTACCAGTGTTCAGCGTTATAACATGAGTTAAATTAGTAGTACGGAAATGGGGATTCTATGACAGGATGTAGGTTATTGCTTTTTCGATTTTTTCATTATTGGAGCTAATTTATTGCTTTTGGGTGGGGGAGTGACAGGTGTGTGACCTTTTTTTTAGGAAAATGTGTGATTTTTGATCACGTATGAGACATTTATGATCGAAGGGTATAGATTTATGGCTGACCCTTTTTTTATTGTGGGTTGGCTTGAGGTGGAGGATCACTCAGCAGCACTTGTGTGTGCGTACGTGATTGTAGTTTTAAGGGAGAATATTGTGTGCTAGGCATGCAACCTGTAACCTGTGTGCTAGAACCAGGTGGAGGATCGCTCAGCAGCACTTGTGTATGCGTACGTGATTGTGGTTTTAAGGAGGATATTGTGTGCTAGGCGTGTAAGCTGTGTTTTAGAATCAAGTGGAAGATCAGCTAGCAGCTGGCGCACTGTTGTGCATGTACATGATTTGATTTTTGAGGGTGAGTGCAATGATCAGTGGAAAGGTAATGCTCGCTTCTCTTTTCTCACTTTTTGTCAATGCATAGCACTCATACGAGTCCTCACACCTTAATGTTTTCCCACACTATAATTAAAGTATTATTGGTGTAAACTGTTGTTAAGTAGGTACTTCGAACGTACGTTTGCCACGTGATGCTACCTTCCTCGTGTGTTTGGTTCTCTCCCTTTTTTACAGTGCACTCTGTTTGAGTGACCCTCCTTATGTTAATTTCACAATAATAATGGCATGCGCTGCCTTGTGCACCTGCGGGCTTCATACCTAGGCTTGTAGAGTTTAAAATGTTTAAATAAAATAACTTATTTTTTTCTAATTTTCATAATATATTTTATTTATTTATAAATAGAATGTTTACAAATGTGAAAATTTGTTTATTGTTATTGATATACTTTAATTTTAGGATACATGTACATTATGAAGGTATATTATTATTATCATTATCCATTTTGCTTAACCTCTTTCTTAAGTTAGTGTATTGAAATATAAGACGATCCAGTTTTCTTTTATATGATACAAAGTAGTGGCAAGCACATGTATCAACTCCTTCTCTGGCGTTATCCAAAGACCATGAGCACACTGTCAAGTGCTTTCCATATTTTTATTTAATTAGACGATAATTTTCATATTCCAAGAAAAATACTCGGTATTCCTCCAACAATTTCGAATGGACCCTTTATTCAGAAGTTCATGCGGAATGAAAAACACAGAAAAATTTGTCTCAGCATATGGCTGAGCTGCTATCTTGCTATGCTATTAACTGGTTTGAAGACAGCGGTATCGAATGGTACTGGAGATACCATAAAAGTGTTTCGTCCGTTTGTTGGCCCGAGACATTCGCACAGCCATTTCAATTGCAGCATGAGATTTTATACGTACCGATTTGGAGCAGTTGTGACGCAGGTGAGAACGGTTCATGAAAGCAGTTACAAAAACTATTGTACCTTCTCAGCGCCAAGTTGTAGGACGACGGGTTCATGAAATTGCAAGACAAGCAGATTACGAGCATGAGTTACAAAATCCCGAGATCGCTGCAATAACTGATTCGTGGTGGAATTGATTGAGACAGAACGTAAAGTGTTCTGTTACGGATGCAGAAGACGTGACACATACAAGCCGTAATGTGCCAAGTGCAATGCTTGAAAACGAAATATCGCGTGCATCGTCAATCAGTGCAATAATTAAAAAAAACTTGACCAAACAACTACCTGATGTTATTAAAATCAAAACTCATAGTCAACAACGAAGAATTCCGAAAACTATGCAAAGTATCCCGTAATGCAATCGTATCATCAGTCATAAATGATGTCAACGATATTCCACCATATGCATTAGTGTTGCTGTTTGGCAAGACAATTAGCGGTTTAATTGACACTGGCGCTTCTATCAGTCAGGCGGTAGTGTTGCACAAGAACTAGTAGACAAATTAAGACAAAGTTAGACAAATCAAAGGGAATGAACTCCAATATTAGTTCGGCAGATGGCCATAAACAACGGATTATTGGTAGGATTATGACGCCCATTAGTTTCCGCGGTGAGATTAACCCATTGTGTATTTATATAGTACCGTCTTTGTATGTTTATGTTATCTTGTCTTTGTATCAATTACCAGGTCTAATTTTGGTAAAGAGTACTTAATTCTTCTTGGATTGCTATCACCCACTAAACTTTATCATTTTGATGTTTAATTTCGTAAGTGCTGGGAATATAATTGAAATATATATGGGAGTTCATTAATATTCTATAAAATAATTTACATAGGTCGAGCTTTTTTTTCATTCTCTATATTTTCATCTAAAATTATTTTAAATTTCTTTAATTAAATATTCAGATTATACATTTTCTTTATTTACATAAAAAAAGCATCATATTGTTCTGCAACTATATTTTACAAACAAGAATCTTTTACCTGTTCCATACTATCATTTTTATTTTAATACAGGCTTTTTATTGTGCCACATTTCATTGGATGTTTTTCTGAAATTTTGCAATACTAAAGTTGGAAACCTGCTTATTAAGTTTGTTGCTATTAGAACAGCTTAACCTCAATATCGCTGACTTAGTTTTGCTCCGTCAATCAATGACCAAGTCTTTTCAGTTACTGTACTGATCATACGCTCATATACCCCAGTTAATTATGGAGCGTATGGAACTGTTAAATTATATCTGATACCTTTTTCTAAACAAAATGCAAGCGTCTCATTAGATATACGTATATTCTCTTCCATTGTCTATTTAGAGATTCTCGACTTTCCTTTGAATGCCCGCAAATGAGACCGCGACTTCGTCAATGACGGCCTCTTGTAACACAGATAAATCTCCGTGACTAAGCATGACCCGTGGGAAATCCACGGGCAACACGGCCACCTTTACCATCTTTGCCATGTCTGCATAAGACAGGCGAGGCTTGGTGGGTGTCGGCGAGCTGGGCTTCGTGGCCACTGCACGCGATGTGCTTGGGCGCAGGTCCAGATATCCTGCCCAGCCACGGACAGCGCCCACAACCTCCGGGCACATCCTCTTGGGGGTGGCTACCGGTGGTGTGAGATTGCTGCTACGCCTTTTCGGGGCTGGCGTAGGTGCTGCAACCTCCTCCCTGAGCTCTTTGGCCTTTTCCAGGGCTTCATCAGGGGTGAGTCTCTGCTGGAAATACCGGAGGTACCACTTGACACTTGAACCGCAGAGATTTCTCCGGTTCGGGTCATCCAGCCCACCGGTTGGGAGGAACTCTCCCTTTTCTTTGGGCGCTGAGCGCCTTGTCTCGCGGTATTCGGTGGTGGGTTCGGTGGCCTGGGTATATCAGCCATCGGTCTCCATGTCCAATTTGTTGCTGGAGCAGTACGGTGTGGATGATGTTCTACCACACGAGAGGGTTGTTCCCCGTCAGGGGCATGACCCTCTAGGTGTCTTGCGACCAGCTCCGCAGGGAGATCCTGCGATATTTTTACATTTTGTGTCTTCTTCATGGAGTCCCACGAGCTGCGGAGAAGTATGTGTCCGCCCGGGCAGAGATCTGCGATACCCGGGTAAGGCTAAATTAGAACAGGCGGTCGCCATTTGCCTGAGCTCACCGTTAGAGACTGGGCTAGTTTTTTATCGGGGCCCCCAGCCAGGCTGACTCTCGGCACGGTTCGAATGATGCCTTAATCCGACCCGGAGTGAGATGAGCGGATAGGATGTGGTAGGTAGCTATGTGGGGAGATAGGGGGATGTGTGAGACGGCAACACAAGCGCCTCGTCGGTACGATCGACATAATCGCACCCGCACTTTGTCTGGGACTGCTTATTTACGAGGAATCTCGTATTATTCGCCGCTAACCTCCCCGAGAGGAGGCCGTTCGCTATCCGCAACCCGCGACCCGTCTGATGGCCTCAGCTCAGCCCATCCGAACCATCCCACAAGTTCTTAGACCAGGTTGTGGCTGTTTAGTTGCTTATTGAATCTGCATATCACTTGAAATTGGACCACTCATAAAACTCATAAATTAAACAATCTTTCTTAATATGACCCTATTTACCACATAGTAGTTTTGACCTAAGTTTATTTTTTAAATTTCATTTGCTATTTTTGTAATTTACTTTCGTTATGTTTTCGTTTCATCTTTATGACGGACAGTGTGTAAAACGTTGATACTTTTGGCTCCACCAACATATTCAAAATGCGACTAGCTCTTTTTTTAGTCGTCAAAGAATTTAAACTAATTTACAAGAGAGATGTCCCTTCTAACGTTAATTCCAAAATTGCTTTCGTACAGAAAGTTGTGATGCTAAACTCATACGCTCTGTAATTTTTTCTGGTTATTTATCAATGACGGCTAGTAATTATTTTTCTTCGAGAAGTGCCCTAATGCAAATTCCAGATTGAGTATTTATTTATCTTATATTATGTTTCCCCTTTTCATTATATTTCTGCTGCAAAACAATAATTATTTAACTGTTATATTTTACGACTGGCTCCATTACCTGGAAAAATAATAATATAATATGTATATATATCGACTCCCAGATAACCATTAAATAATAATGCTTCCGCTTTGCAGTTAATGATCGTTAAGTTTATTCTGCTAGTCATTTTATTCGATGAGCACAAGCTTGTATTCTGAAAGCAACTAACAAGAGGCCACACTTGGCGTCTAGGTAGACGCAAATAAACGGACAAACTCTGAAGTTGTCCCTATCTGTTGGAATGCATACAAAATGACATCCCCTTTCAAATCAAGTATGCCATTTCTTTACGAATGAAGATTTGGCATATATCCAATTATCATCATCCACTAGACAATATAGTTAGAAAACATACTTACAAATGGTAATTTTAGCTTAACAAATATTTCTCATGAATTCTTAAAATATGCGTTAATAAAAATTTAAATAGTCGACAGCCACAAAACTGATCAAAAGTTAAACTCACGGGAAGGAAATTGAATACAATGTATTTTAAATCTACTACAATCCTGTTTTCTAACGACATTATCTAGTAGAAATCTTAAAAGAGGTCTCATTGTCCGAAATACCGTCTGCGTTCTGTGACATGATTCCGTTGAAACCAATCTTTGCATGTATGTGCATATGTATAGGATGCGTATAGTGATATATTGACCGCCGCAAAATTTTCGACGTGTCGCCTTTTGTGTACAATTTTCTTCTTCACTCTCTTCTCGATTTGTCGTATAGTATTTCTATATTTTATATGTGTTTACATTACAATTCAATTGCTTTCTGCTGCCGTCAACTAATGCACGAAAAATGGAATTTATTTTCTATTGTTGTGAACATCATAATACGTAATACAAAATTAACGACGGGGTCGTTAAATTATTTATCCTCCAGGATGTTTCCTTAGCAGATCTAGTTCAAAACTCAAGTCTTATATTTCATGTATAGCACGAATACTTCTGAATTAAGAATTTCAAAATCGTCGGTTGATTTAAAAATTTTAACAAATGTATTAATTTTTTTTGGTTAAATGATTCTAGTGCATGCGGCATGCCAAAGTGAGAGTTGTAGTGTACCTGGATATTATTTATTTTTATATAAGCTCTTTTTTTAAGATAACTTCTGTGGTCTTTACTAATGATTGACTGATGGAACTGCCAATTTAAGCGACCGGTGTATTGTTGAGCTCGAGATGCGCCCTCTCGCTATGCTCGTCTTAGCTCGCCGGATTGTCGGGGTTCTTTCTCTGCCACAACACAAGTAACAACTTGGGTTACTGAAATTCAATTTTCAATTATTGGAGACGCTGGCACGTCCTATAACTATACTAGGGAACACAGATGGTAGTTGTCCCTCTTCTCTACCCACCCTACCATGATAATGACATCAATTTATTACATTATCCCCTGGACGGACTCTTAAATCATACCATATTTCTGTAAAAACTTAGCATGGATACTCGACAGACAAATACTACTCTTCAGCACCTCATTTTAAATTGCTTTCAAATTCATGTATTCTTCCTTAACTTCGCTAGGTTGTGAACATTACTCTTAACTCTATTTTCTATTATATAATTAAACTATAATCTATAAGTAATTATTATTTTTTTTTTTTTTTGTAATTCATATTTAAACATTCATATGATATAGAGATTATTTTTCTTCTTCTTTTTTTAAATTAATTCTGATAATTATTAAATTTAAACTTCATTATATTCTATACTTCATTAATTTCTATACGGCTTCACGCTCAAATCCAACTTTAGAATGCATTACTTATATTTAAGGCTTATTGAATAAGTTTTTAGAAAATGGACGTTACATGGCGTATTTGGCTGTGGATCAGTTTTGTCTTTTTATTTTATATATTATTATTATTATTAGGGGGAAGATGCACCGCGACCTATTTGGTCTATTGCGCCCCTTCTGAGCTTATAGCTCTTCCATCAGCCCCAACTCCCGCACGAATGCGAGGATTTTTGTTGGGTTGAGGTCTTCTATGTCTTTGCACTTCAAAACATGCGCCCCTAGGAGGCTGCTTCTTCTTCTAGCTAAGGCGACACAATCTGGCAGGATGTACATCGAGGATTCCTCCTCTTTCACAAAACCTGCACAGGTCGCTACTATATATACCCAGTTTTGCTAGGTGACTCCTTAGTCTACAGTGTCCTGTCAATAGACTGGTGAGTACCCTAAGGCTGTTCTTTCCAATGGTTATAATTTGTTTAAATCGTACAAGGTTATAACCACCTAGGACACATCTGGCTTGTCGGAGTCCCACTGGCTCCGACCAGCTGTGATGCCGTCTCTGCCTCTCCTCGTTTCTAAGTTCCAGTCGTATAGTGTGTCTCTCTATGCCACAATACGGTTCTGGTCCTGTTAGGGGCCTTGCTGCCCCCATTCTTGCTTGTCAGCCCCTCGTTTCCCGCTATGTCCCTGTGGCCCGGGACCCATCGTAGGGTGAGCCTGTTGTGAGTCCCGAGTAGGTCTAGCTTTGAACGAACTTCATGGACTACCTTCGATGTTATCTTAGTCTCTATTATAGCTTTCAATGCTGCTTAACTATTGGATAGGATGGATATATCCGTATTCCGATAGTTAATTTTATTTATGTAGATGGTTTCCCCTATTTACTAAGTAGGTTGTACATATCTAATTGTTTATGTACCTACATTATAGCTAGTTCTATACTCATTCTACGTTCATTGTGTGTGATTTTTTTTTTAATCGATGCGATCGTTGGGCATAATGTTTCGTCGACATAGAGATGAAGCTGTTTGAAAAATTATTTAAAACTTTAGGAAACACATATATACATAGTTAATTTACATTTGACCATCCGTTTGATTTAATATCAGCCCGTGTATTGTTAAATTATTAATGCATCAACTACTTCTTCTTACAATGACATAATTTATACGACAATGAACATATTAATATAAAAAAAACTTCAACGATTACATTTCATACTATCAGTGATTAAGTGAGACACTTAAAGTAATTTAGAGCATTTCGCCAATTACGAGTTGAGCTTGTCGAATATGCAAAATTTATATAAAGATTTATAATACAAAACCCAAAAGCTGATAAGCACACCTGCCCAAATATTATGTGTTTGTAAGAAGCGCGTGCGTAACGCCGCCGAACTGATCATGTACATTTTTATGGATTAACTTTTAAGGTCATCTGGCAATAGCTGGTAATAAACTCGGAATTATTTGATTTCAAACTGTTTATTGTCTCCTGGACAATAGCGAATATCCGCTCAATCGGGATGCGTGGGAACACTCTTTCGCACTTCCGTCCCGCTGAATAGCGACGCTTCCGATTTCGACTCAATGGAATAAGGCCAACTAATTGCAACCTTGTCGGGTCATATCATTCCCTCGGTGTAAATTATTAAACGCATGTAGCTGGCTCGAAATGGTGGCAGGTCTGGTCTTTACTCTTTCCCAAAGAAATTACCTATAACGGTTTGAATTGGTTCGGTTGAATATTTTTCTTTCACCAATTGCTCTAACATGCCTTGTATTCTCTACCGCACTTTCTTAGAATATATATATATATATATATGTATATATATATATATATATATATATATATATATATATATATATATATATATATATATATATATATATAATACACTGTACCCTTGGAGTTACGACTTCTTTCCTTCAATAACCTTGACAATTTCACCGCAACAAGACCTCGCTTGAACCGAACGCCTATTGAAAAGATTCTTGCTGAGCGCTTCTTGGGTGAACGATTTCGTGCTGCGTTTTGAGTGGTTCTATTCTATGCGGTTATCTGCATATCTCTTCGCTTGAGCGGCCGCCTAATCACCAAAAACTAATTTAGATTTTTAAAAAATATTATTATTGAACGACTACTACACCCCCACCGCCACAGATAATGAAACGAGACTTACTCGTGGAAATATTATCTAGAACAATATTGTCGCTACGAGCTAATTTTTTATATTGTGTGTATTTCAAATGATAAACTCTGAGATTGTTTCCGTTATCGTCTACTAACTCATAATAATATGAACTACGTTTCTTATGGATTTTAGCCGGGAGTAACACAGGTGCTAATTTAGTATTAAACATTTTGATGGCATTACTCTGAGCGAAGTTTCGGGCATACACTGAATCTCCGACTTTAAATTGAATTTCGAGGCAACGAAGATTGTATTTTCGAGCGTTTGCTTCGTGAGCCTTATTTACATTTTCTTTTGCTTTTTGTCTCATAAGTTGTAATTTATCTGAATAGTCTAATCTGGTATCATCGCTTACCAAATTTAAATTTCTTAATAGACCATAATCTTTCCCATTTAAAATCATATTCTGACCGAAAGACATGAAATAAGGAGAGTATCCAGTACTTCTATGTAGCGTAGCTCTTAACGCTCCACTAATGGCATTTAAATTTGTGTCCCAGTTAGTATGTTCTTTACCAATATACGCATGAATTGCGGCTATGACTGATCAGTTCAATCTCTCACTAGCATTAGCTTGTGGCGAATATATGGCTGTGCACTTTTGTGTTATACCAAAGCTAGTGAGGAATGCTTGAAAAATACTAGATTTAAATTGTGATCCATTATCTATTAGGATAACTTCTGGTACTCAAAAAGTGTAAAAGAGTGATCCTTCAAGATAATCACAAATTTTCAGGTCCGTGAATCTCTTCAGCGGACACAGAAAATGAAACAGTAAAGTGGTCCACCATTATGAGTAGCCCAATATTACCGGCTTTCGAACGAGGATAGGGTCCTAACAGACCAATGTATAACTTCTGAAATGGTCTATCAGAGGACTGTTACTAGTGCGGCATTTTTCACATTCCGATATATATGTTCTTATTTGACTGACCATACGTGGCCAGAATAAGCATCTTTTAGTCAACCGCCTTACTCATCTCACAATGCGCTGACATGTTCTGAGTCTAAATCTATTATTGGTCCAATGCCAAGAACTTTTTCATTTGTTGGTTCATACTAACGTGATAAAGTTTCTGCCACAACATTCTGGGATCATTTTCTATGCACGATTGTGAAAGTGAAACTTGACCATCTCGCTAATCTCCCAGACAAATCTTTTTGACGCATCAGCCATTGTAATGCTGCATGGTCTGTAATAACCACGAATGCCTGTCCCTCAATGTAGGAACGAAATTTTTTAATACCTTTGATAACAGCAAAACATTCCAATTCAGTAACTGAATATTTACGTTGGGCCTTATTTAATTTAATCAGACATGTAGGCAATTGGTAATTCCGTGTTGTCTCTCTCTTGAGCTAATACGCAACTGATACCATACATGCTTGCGTCACAAAGCAAAATAAACGGTTTTGAAAAATCGGGGGTCATTAATATTGGGGCATTCATTAAACAAGATTTTAAAGTTCCAGTAGACTGTGGAACCTTTTCATTCCACTCTAAAACTTTTTCTTGGTTAACAACTCTGTTAATGCAAAAGTGACAGAAGCGTAGTTTTCCACTAATCGTCGGTACCAACCAGATAATACCAAAAATCGGCGTAATTATTTTACTGTGGTAGGCACCGGAAACTCTGAAATAGCTTTTATTTTGTCTGGGTTCGTTCTTATTTGACCCTTCCCGATGATAAGCCCAAGGTATGTAATTTCTGTCAAGCAAAAGTTCGATTTACTAATTTTAATAGTAAGATTAGTTTTTCGTAAGCTTAAAGCTATTTCTTGCAATAAAATTAAATGAGAATCGAAATAATCGGACAAAACTAATAAATCATCTAAGTAAGCGAATACACGAGTACATAGATGAGCTCGGATAACTCGATCCATTAAGCGACATAAAGTTTTGGCAGCATTACAAAGACCGTACGGCATCATTTTGTATTGGTA
This sequence comes from Drosophila murphyi, assembly GCA_018904325.1. Lineage (NCBI taxonomy): Eukaryota > Metazoa > Arthropoda > Insecta > Diptera > Drosophilidae > Drosophila > Drosophila murphyi. Next base: position 27,544 of record JAEIFX010000239.1, read on the forward strand.
TAATAGTCTGTTTGGAATTTTAAATGCCGTGTATTGACGTGATTCCTCGTGTAACGGATTTCCCAATAGGCGTGTTTCATATCCAAGCCGGTAATAAATCGAGCAGGCCGTTGATTAACTGGAGTAGCTGATCCAACGTCTATTGAATGAGATGTTAAACTAGATAGGGCATGAAATTGTTGGTCTTCGGTGTTGTTTGAAGCTCGATCATCTAATTCTAATACTTCTGTCGATAGGGTGATCTTATTTAAAAGTCAGAATTTCTCCCAGAAGTCTATACCAAGATAAACATCTAGCATGATAAATAATTCAAGGTCAGCAGCGCAATCTCGATAGCTTATATTTGTTTTGAGCTTGATACTACCTTACTAACGGTTCCGTTCGCTGTTCGAAGTTTTCCTGCACACTTCTTGGATTTGCTGTGAGTCACTAATTCTTTTGCAGCGTTTCCCCCAATACAACTTATCGTGGCTCCCGAATCTAATAATGCGATATACTCCTGGCCTTCGATTGTCACGTTTGTTAAGAATCTATTTTCCGAGTTGAGAAAAATAGCAGAAATAAATATTTCCCGGTTATGCTTAACGACTTTCCAAAACTCTCTTAGGCGTTTTGTCGAGCGTTTCGGCTTCACTATAAATTTAAAATTATATATCTTATTAAATATTTGCTTACGGATAAGTCTATATTTTTCTAATCTTTTGTGAGAAGGAGTAAGTGGAAAATGAGTTGATTCTATCTAATCATTCGCCTTAACAATAGGTAGAGATGATCGCAGAGAAGTTTGAGGTCATTGTTAAGATTCTGTCTGGTAAGTGACTGGATACGATAAATAAATTCTTCAGTTCTCAGACAATTTTTCGAACCATCGTATTTAACGCGCAAATTTTCCATTATATTATTTCCTGAAAGGTTAAGTAACAACTCGGAGCGGTTCAAGACTGGTTGTTCGTTCACGACGTTATGAGTTTGTACTGCATTATTTAAATTTCGGACTGTTGTTCGCTCGGACTTTTCTAGGTGAAGCAAGGCTAACTGTATTTGGATAGATGTTTCAATCGTTTTAATTAAAATTGAAGTGATGTTTTCTAACAATTGCGATTGTTGGAGAGTGACTGCGGACTGTACATAATTGGCTATCTCGACTTGGGTATTCAAGGAAAGATTACTGCCGTTACTGGGATCAGCGAAATTACGGTCTGAAGTTGTTATTTGTGTAGATCTAGTTGATATACCTCGTCTGGGAGTCGTTCCTGGATTCTTATTCGAATACTGCTGTCTCCTTGTCGGCTTCTTATGAAAGTCATTAGGGTCTTGAGATTCACTTGCGATGGGTTGTAATGATCTCTCTTGCTGCAATTCAGCGAATAAGGATTGGAAAATGTCAACGCCATAGCAGTGCAGTCTGCCGAACATGTCGGATAGCTTGGAACCTTCCTAATTTGCTCTAAAATGCAATGTTTATGAAATTTGTGTTTACATGGGGTGTTTGCTATAAGTTCGACTTCGCGTAAAACTTCATTGCAAATACCACAAAAAGGGACAGCTGTTCGTAAAGCACCTGTAATATCTTCTTGGCTACGTCTTACAGCCATATTGATTTAGACGATATTAAATAATATAATGAACTAATTGATATTAAAGAACAAAAAAATGTATAAATGATTAATCGTAATAATTGCGATATCTATTTTGATTATTATAATGTCTGTCTTTCTCACATGCTAAAATTTTTACAACATTTTTAAACTAGGTCTCAGTTAGTTTATCTATTTTATTAAAATATATCTTTCTCACTCATTCAATACGGATGTACTCTGCCACATTTAATTAGTACGCGTTTACAAAACAAGTAACAACTTGGGTTACTGAAATTCAATTTTCAATTATTGGAGACGCCGGCACGTCCTATAACTATACTGAGACACTAGTCCTGTTAGAGGGAACATAGATGGTAGTTGTCCATCTTCTCTACCCACTCTACCATGATAATGATATCAATTTATTACATTTAAAATCCTACCACATTCTATAAAAACTTAGCATGGATACTCGACAGACAAATACTACTCTTCACCACCTCATTTTAAATTGCTTTCAAATTCATGTATTCTTCCTTAACTTCGCTAGGTTCTGAACATTACTCTTAACTCTATTTTCTATTATGTAATTAAACTATCATTTATAAGTACATTTTTTTTCTTTGTTTTGTTAATTCATATTTAAACATTCGAATGATATAGAGATTCTCCTTCTTCGTCTTTTTTTAAAAATTATGATAAGCATTAAATTTAAACTTCATTTTGTTCTCAGAATTTCTATACGGCCTCACGCTCAAATCCAACTTTAGAATGCATTACTTATATTTAAGGCTTATTGAATAAGTTTTTAGAAAATGGACGTTACATGGTATATTTGGCTGTGCATCAGTCCTGTATTTTTTTTGTTATAAATGTATATGGTTTCCCCTATTTACTAAGTAGGTCGTACATATCAATTGTTTATCTACCTACATTATAGCTAGTTTTTTTGCTCACTCTACGTTGATTGTTTTTTTTTTTTTAATCGATGCGATCGTTGGGCCCAATGCTCTTCGACATAGGATACACATATATATAGTTAATTTACATTTGACCATCCGTTTGATTTAATATCAAACAGGGTATTGTTAAATTATTAATTCATCAACTACTTCTTCTTATACGACAATGAACATATTAATATAAAAAAAAACTTCAACGATTACATTTCATACTATCAGTGATTACGTGAGACACTCAAAGTAATTTAGATCATTTCGCCAATTACGAGTTGAGCTTGTTGAATATGCAGAATTTATATAAAGATTTATGATCTGTTCAAACTTTATGATCTGTTCAAATTTTATGATCTGCTTAAGTCTTATGATCTGTTTATCCACGCTTATACAAAACACAAAAGCTGATAAGCACATCAGCCCATAAATTATGTGTGTTTGTAAGAAGCGCGTGCGTAACGCCGCCGAACTGATCATTTACGTTTTTATGGATTAACTTTTAAGGTCATCTGGCACTAGCTGGTAATAAACTCGGAATTATTTGATTTCAAACTGTTTATTGTCTCCTGGACAATAGCGAATATCCGCTCAATCGGGATGCGTGGGAACACTCTTTCGCACTTCCGTCCCGCTGAATAGCGACGCTTCCGATTTCGACTCAATGGAATAAGGCCAACTAATTGCAACCTTGTCGGGTCATATCATTCCCTCGGTGTAAATTATTAAACGCATGTAGCTGGCTCGAAATGGTGGCAGGTCTGGTCTTTACTCTTTCCCAAAGAAATTACCTATAACGGTTTGAATTGGTTCGGTTGAATATTTTTCTTTCACCAATTGCTCTAACATGCCTTTTTATTCTCTCCCGCACTTTCTCAAAATAATATATATATATATATATATATATATATATATATATATATATATATATATATATATATATATATATATATATATATATATATATATATATATATATATATATATATATAATACACTGTAACCTTTGGAGTTACGATCAAGTCGTTTAGTTTAATCCACTGTCGATTTGCTAGATGTACAACTTATTTCCTTCAATAACCTTGACGGTTTGACCGGAACAATACCTCGCTTGAACCGTGCGCTTATTGAAAAGCTTCTTGCTGAGCGCTTCTTGAGCGAGCGATTTCGTGGTGCGTTTTGAGTGGTTATATTCTATTCGGTTAACTGCATATCTCTTCGCTTGAGCGGCCGCCTAAAACCAATACCTAATTTAGGAGTGGAGCAAGAATTGTACCAAAAAAATATTATTATTGAACGACTACTACAGAGTCGCTTTTACTGCGATAACAAAACTATATTCAACGATTTAAATATTATACACAATTGTAATTAAATTGTAAATTTCCAAATTCTCATAACTCATTTCTTAACAAAACACAAACTTTTTATGAAGCATATTATTGTAATAAAAAGCTTTGAATATGCACAGTAAATGTGTTCGACAGTAAAATGTGCTCAAAATTTTGATAGCACAATAAATATATATAGTTAAGCACAACATACCCATTCTTGTCCATATACATCTATTAAATCTTCTACATCTTTCGAGTCCCAATCATTCCTTATACCCACGAGCCTCGAAGGAGGAAATCCATGTTCGGCCATTATTGCAAAATATGTGAAAAACACGCTACAGTTTGAATCATGCCAATTTGTAGGTAAGCCATTAGAATAAGTCTAAATCATAGAAAGATTTGTTAAAAATATTTTTTTAATCGATGACAATTGTCATACTTTTGATTAACCAAGCGATCCTCATAGGGATCCCGAGGCATGCGAGACATAATATCCGATTCTGCTCTTTCGTATGCAAGAGAAATTGCTGGCAACATATCAGTACCGATATCAATACACAAGATTGCGATGGTGCCTAGAGCTAACGGAATGTCAAACATCATAAAAAATAAAAACGGTGTAATCTCTGGTAGATTTGAGGTGAGAGTATAAGCAATGGACTTTTTTAAATTATCAAATATTAGACGACCTTCTTCAATAGCTATTATAATTGAGGCGAAATTGTCATCTAATAAAATCATATCGGCAGCCTGCTTAGAAACATCTGATCCTGTAATTCCCATAGCTACCCCAATATCAGCCCGTTTCAATGCCGGTGAGTCGTTGACACCATCGCCTGTTACTGCCATTAATATCACCGCGCCTTTGACAGGCTTCCACAATGATTAATTTTTGTTGTGGCGAAGTGCGCGCAAACACAATCTCGTTATGATAATAAATAATTGCATCAAGATCTTCTGCTTTCATTTCACGCAACTCTCCGCCATGTACAACAATCGCATTAGCCTGACGTGGGTCCACCTCACTGATGGGAATGTTGCGTTTCTGGGCAATGTCCTCCACAGTAGGTGTCGTTATTATTCCAACATTTTGAGCAATAGCTTTTGCGGTGATTGGATGATCTCCTGTAACCATTATCACACGAACACCTGCTTTGCGACATTTAGCGACTGCATCAGGGACTGCTGCACGAGGTGGGTCAATTAATGAAATTAACCCCACAAATCGAAGATTTGTTAATGGAAAGTTTGGTGGCTCTGTGCTAAAAACATAAGATGGCGTATATTCATTTATCGGCAGAATTAAGTCGGCAAATCCCAGTACTCGTTCGCCCATTCCACCCATATCTAAATATGCATTCTCAAACTGATCTTCAAGCTTGAAGTAAGAGGCATGGTCTCGCCATTGATTATGATTTTGTTGCATCGGTCCCAAATGCGCTCTGGAGCTCCTTTCATTTCTACTATGTAAGAGACATCCGCTTTATTGTACATATGAACTGACACTTGGAACTTATCAGTTGAGTTGAATGGTATTTCTGCGATTTTAAAATGTGATCGACGCACGGTTCCTATGCCACCATAAACTATTTCAGCAAATTTAAGAAGAGCTGCTTCTGATGCAGAACCATTGACATCCTTCTTTAATGGATGCACATCTTCTTGGCCACCTTTGAAGTCAGCAGAATTACACAAAGTAGCGCATAACAAAAGCGCATTAAATGACTTATCTTCTTTATTGAATTCTGATCCATTAAACGATTCAGTGGTGTTAGACTCGACAATTACTTGGTCATACCATAAATGTGCCACGGTCATGCGGTTCTGAGTTAGCGTTCCAGTCTTATCTGAACAAATTGTTGAAGTTGAACCCAATGTTTCGACGGCCTCCAAATTTTTTACAAGACAATTTCTATAAGCCATTCGTTTAGCCGTAAGCGTCAAGCATACGGTTACGGTAGCTAATAGTCCTTCGGGTACGTTGGCTACAATAATGCCAATTAGAAATATTGCTGCATCAAGGAAAGCATATCCAAGAATCATGGCAATTACAAAAAAGTGCAGCCCAGAATAACCGCAAATATAGTAATGATTCTAATAAAGTGCTCTATTTCTCGAGAGATAGGTGACTGTACCTGGTCTAATCCAGCAGTTAGATTTGCAATGCGACCCATAACACTTCTATCTCCAGTTGCAATGACAACTCCTCGGCAGTTTCCTTCAAGTACATTTGTTGAGAAAATGCCAAATTTTTTGTCTCCAATGGATTGTCATGCGTAAATTCTGTAGATCGTATCTGAGGCTCCGACTCGCCTGTAAGTGATGAGTTGTCCACTTTAAGTCCGTGGGACTCTAAAATTCGGATGTCAGCTGGTACTCTATCACCGAACTTAATTTCTACAATGTCACCGATTACAAGATCTTCGGCAGTGACGGTAATAATTTCCGCTTCACGTATTACGGTTGCATACTGGGGTGCGAGATATTTAAAGGAGTCCATAATGGCAGATGATTTATGTTCCTATTATAAGTGAAGAGTTAGCTATATTATGATAGATTAAGTTTATATCTTACATTACCTGAAAGTAGGAAAATAAACCAGTAATTATCACCACTGCCAGCAAGGCAAGACCCAAGAACAAATTGTCGTCAGGTGGGTCATACTGTGTAAAAATTTGGATAAGGTATGCTATAAAGCAAAGAATAGCCCCTGACCAGAGCAACATAGCAAATCCACCAAACATATTTTTTAGAAAATGTATCCACTCTGGAGTCCTTGGTGGTGGGGTTAAAGCATTAGGACCATCCATTTCAAGCCGCATCTTTGCATCAGAATGCGAGAGACCCTAAAAAATACATACTAGTAACTACTAAGAGCTCCAAACTAATTGACTTTAACTCACCTTTTGCGAGTCAGTACCAAGTCGCGCCAATAAATCCTCCACAGATATCTTGTGATTATCAGTCTCAATCTCTTTCTTAAAAGACTGTACATCTCTTTTAGTTTTTTTCCGGCTTTTCTGCAGTTTGGCATTTTGTTTAATTTTATCTTTGTTAAACATTTCGCTGGACAAGAAAAAAATTTACTTTAAAACAATCAAAAGTTTATTGAATATTTTAATGTCAAAGGTAAGGTGATGAAAAAAAAATCAAATAGGTTGGTTGGCAGGTCACGAGCAAACAAAGCAATCTTTCCTCGGTATATGGAATCATCTAACCGCAAAAATTGTCATTGCTCGTAAACGCCAGACTATGTGTATTTGGAAAGAGTGTCCAGATTTTTCAAATTTGCAATTGAAAATGTCTATCAAAAGTTCTGAAGCTGATAGACATATATACATTCAGCGAAACTTTATGAAAGACACTTATTTTTTTCCTTAGAATATTTAAAATAATAATAATATAAAATATGTCAAATAAAATAAAAAAATGGTAAAATGAACAGAATATTTTTGATTGTAATTTTTTTCATGTCAGGTTAAGGTGCAAAATTCGTTTAACATTAACATATAGAAATTACATAAAAACTTCAAATTAATACTGTGTTTAGCCACCGGATTCAAGAACTTTTTGGAAGTCAGGTAGTTTGATTTTGGACCCTTCCTTAACGAAAGCCTTTCGAACCTGCTCAACTATCGACTCCCAGCATAAACTCGCCGACACAGGTTTATCCACATATTTGGGATTCAGGTCGGTGATTTTGTAGGTCTCTCAAAAAGTTTAAAATCACGAAACCATTCACGACAGGCCCGCGATACATGTATATTGTTGGAATAATGCATTTGGGTCTGGTTGATGCTTCATGAAGTTGACTAAAACTTTTTCCAATCGGACTACATAACCCTCCCAGTTCATAGGGCCTGAAAGTTTATATATCGAGGTCCTATTGCATTTACTAAATGCAGTCCAGATCAAGAGTGAAGCACCACCACAGCTTCGAGTAGGGAAAAATCTCTCCCACTTCTTTTAAATTGTGCCAGTAATAATTTAAAACGTTTGGACCATCAAGCCAGTGGGAAATTGCTTATGCAACTAATCTGTAAGCTAAAATAGTAATTAAATATATCTACTTAATTATCCAATTCAAATGCTTATTTTAATTAGAGAAGAAAATAGAGCTCAAAGAGCTCGAGTACGTAGTAATAGTTTATGTATGCTAGTCGAGTAAAGACGGAACACAGCCAATCGGCAAAATACAAGAAGGTTGCAGCTAGACAAATACCAAATGGTATATTCAATAAAATAATTAAACAAGGTCATGGCCAACTTTGCCTTTACTGCAAGGGACTTTGGTTTCCACATCAAGTGGACAAAACAGCTAAATTTATTGACGCAACCAATGAAAACAGAGTACAGATTTTGTTTTTATCGAGGAATTTCCACTCAAATGATAGTACTAACAAATTTTGTAAGTCATGCAGTCGCACTATAAAATCCAGAAGACTGTCAAAAAATTCTATACCACTTAGATTTTCAAATCCTTTCACAATGTCTGAAGAATTTGACAGCTCTAGAGGAAAGACTTATTTGAAACCATTATAACTTCTAAGATCATTAATGCTATGCGTTACTTAATGTCAACTGAGCATTATCAGAAGCATAATATTAATATAAATGAACAATTCATGTCCTCTCTTTCAACTGCACCAAACAGTGGGCCATTCTTTGCAACTAACGTGGATAGCATATTGTTCAACGAAATCTAGAATCAGGAGGCCCAAAAAGACTTGCAAGAAGAAGAACTAAATACCGGTGGGCAAGCGACATTATTAGACAAAACTGAGCTAAATATGCAAAGAATTCAAAGGTCAAGGTTAACGACGAAGGTCAACGACCTCTTTATTTGTTTGGAGATGAGGATGCAGAAGAGTTGTCTTTTCCAACAATATTTGCAGACAACAAAAGGCAGTGTTCAGAAAGTTTTACTACTGTTATAAGATCTGAATTAAGAAATAATGATAAGAGAGGTTTTAGAACCTATAAAATATTTTATAAATTAAAAAGTTGGAAATTATCCATATTAGATATATATATATATATATATATTAAAACTTCCATTTGTCTTCATAAGCACGCTGCTCCTCTGCATTACAGCAGCCCACACCTTAAACGATAATCTTGCATATAATTTAATTCTTCATGATTAAGTCCACTGGGTTTTAAAGGGTATTCGCTCATCTATAGCTTATTGGGAAAGTGAAAAAATTAAGGTAATGGCAATGAAAAGATAATTTGTGCTTGCGCTATTAGCTTTTTTATAGCTCTATTTTCCAATTAACAACACTAAGTTATTTCCGCGTTATAAACTTTATTGAGTGTATTTAGACTGGAAGCCAAATGCTTAGTCTTTTCTTAAAGCTTTGAAGCCACTTACTCTAAAGGTTTAGACTAGAAGCCAAATGCTTAGATGAGCCACTTGCGCAACGCCACCTCTGTTTGGAGTTGCCGCAAGCTCTCTAAATCGTGGCCAACTCATAGGAAGCAGATTCTCGTTCCTGTCGAGGACTAAGTCATCCACCTGAAGAGATCGAGTAGGAGATCTCCATCTAGCACGATGTTGCAAGACTGCAAGACACTTCTCTCGCCAACGAAACCCAAAGAAATTATGTACGTGAATGGCTCGCTGCAAATCATCAAAGGGGTTGCAGTCCTTCCTCGTTAGGTCCGGTTCCAGAATTGTTGCCGGAGTCAGCACATCGAGATCGCCAAGGCTTTCTGCAATTGAAATTAAAGGACGAGAATTAATAATGTCCGCGATTTGGCAAACGAGAGTTGCCAACTCCTCAAATCTGAGCAGCGACTGTTCAACACAGCGGTAATGGTAATTCCTTGCGGTGTTCACTGCCGCATCCCACAATCCGCAAAAGTGTGGAGAGCGGGAGGGATGAAGCGCCAGCCGAAGGCTTGAGGTGATGGTTTCGCTGGCTCTTGCTTGGTGTCTTCCACCAACTCGGCATCATCCACTTCTATTGTCTCTGCGGCGGCTGCTGCTCCTTCTACGCCTGCTGTTGGATTCGCTGACTGTGTATCTTTATCTGGAACATCCTTGTCATCCATATTCTGCTCATTGTTTAATTTCGCATGATTCTCATCGTCCATGGACTGGAGTGCCTCTTGATAGCCACAGATGTCATTCTGTGCCGATTCTAGGGCCTCAGTGAAGATGCCATCCGCCTTGAGCAGCTTCCAGTAGCGTCGACAGAACCGATCCTGTCCAAAGCAGGCGGCCCTCAACTGATTGCTGTTGTTCTTGTTGGAGCAGGTGATATAATTGCTCCAACTACTGTTCCAGTTGCAGTTGCAGCTACTCCTGCTCCATTCAGCACTGGACACTTGTCCATTTTGGTAGGGCTCACTTCAGAGTTTGGAGCAGCAGCTGCAGATTCAGTGTTGCCACTGTTGATGCCCAACAATGGAGCAGCTGCATCTAATGCATGGGCTGCATTGCCTGCTCCGTGTCAGCAGTTGTGGATTTTGCTGCTCCCGTCAGCTGATGATCGTTTACATCGCTGGGCAGCTTGTTGACCAAACCATCCACACTGTTCACATTCTTCAAGTCATCCGATGAGATATCCGGCGAGCAATTGGCATCCCGTCCAGTTTGATATTCAACTGTTTGGATTCCTCACGAGCGTTATTACGTTCGTTGCGCACCTCTGTCTAATATTGCTCCGCACGTCGCACCGCATGTCCGAGCTCCGGACATGGGACATCTTGACCTCGCTGATCTCCTTGTTGCGCTCCGATAGCTCCTGTTGCAGCGACCGCAGCTCCACATCGTTGGCCTGCATCGGCCGGCATTTGGGATCCGAACGATAGTCACGCAGCTCGGCACGCAGCTTCTTGTTATCCCGCTCAAGAGCTAACTTCTCGCGTTTACCCCATTCCGAAGCGTTTTCGGCTTGCAAATGCTCCACCGCTGTGCGCAGCTCACTGAGCCGTCGCTCCAAATTCTCGCGTGCTGCTATTTCCTCCTGCAGCGAGTTGTTCACAATGCGCATCTTAGCGCGATGCTGTTCTTGTAATTTTAGAAGCTTACGCACCGCTTCCTGCCTTCCACCTTCCAAACTCCTCAATATCCAGATCCACATCATCATCGAACACAATGCCTACCGGAACCCATACCCATATCAATCAATGAGGACCTACGATTGTCACCGAAGGTGGGTGCCTTGACGGTGATGACGTCATCGCGTTCCACACTGTTCATGAAATCGCTGACTAGCTTGCCAGTGGCCTGGTCACCATTGGGTGAACTTGTTGTTCCCTGGACATTCTCCTCGGTGCTCTTCACCAGACGCGACATGCTCTTCAGCTCAATAGCCTTGGCCTCCGTCACGCCATCCTTAGTGATGTCTGGTTTGGATGTGGGTGCTACTTCACCATATCCAGCTCCAACTCCAGCATCAGCATCTTCCTTGTCGGTCTCTATGATAAGCGGTACAGACACCAAACGCTTCTTATTCCTTCCTTTAAGCAGCACAGCATCAAACGAAATGATCTCAGATTCCGAACATGCAATGTAAAAACTTTTTAGCAAATTATAAATATCGTCAACCTTCCGCTTATAAAACGATATTTGCGCAGGCACACTATCTGCGGACGCCATTGTGCTTGCATTCATATTTATGCTTAACAAGCGCAGAAAATTGCAGCCAAATGCACAAAACTATCGAAAACAACAACTGCACCGAGACAGAAACGGTCTCTATGTACCCAATCGCCCACGCACTGCTGGTTATGTACACGAAAAAAGGTTCACGAAAGTTCTAGCGATACGCGAGTAACAAAGAATCACGTCGGGTTCACCAAATTTTTGCGCTATAGGCTTTTTTGATTTTTTTATTTTCCAATTAACAACACAAAGTTATTTCCACGTTATAAACTTTATTGTATGTATTTAGGCTGGAACCCAAATGCTTAGTATTTTCTTAAAGCTTTGAAGTCACTTGCTACACCATTAGACTAGAAGCCCAATGTCTTTTCAACAACCATAATAATTATGAAACGATTGATCAGTTAAAGTTCTGCGAAACGAATGAATAGCAGCAGCAGAGAGAGAGAGAGAGAGAGAGAAGAGAGAGAGAGAGAGAGAGAGAGAGAGAGAGAGAGAGAGAGAGACAGAGCGAGCGCTGCACAAAAAGAGCGCTGTTAACTCTGGCTGCTACAGCTCAAACTGCACTTAACATAATGTGCATATGTAATTAAGACTACCTATAAGCTATTTATATTAAGCCACGCAGGGCTCCAAATTCAAGCTTGTTAACAACTCATACACAATTAAATGTCTGCTGCCAAAAGGGGCAATAATTTGTTGCGTTTCACATCTAGCGCCAACTTTATGAGCAATAGGGTTGAGTTTCCAAACAAAAGCAATAATAAAAGGAAACTCAAAATTGTTGAAATAAGAGGGTAAAGCGAATTTTTAGCAAAATGTGCCTTCTTGATTCTTTATTCTTTTCATCTCATAGCCCTTGAGCGATCAAGTTGTGCGCATTGCAAACTTCAAAAATAAATAAATCTAAAAGTGGTTACATTGTAATGAAACAATTAGTGTAAGAAGGAGAAAAGCCTGCAACTACAGTTGTAAGACTTTTTCCATTTTTTTATTTATATATAAAATTCTTTTTAGAAAATTAGTAACTTAATGTGGCACCTAATTGAGTTGGATGGTTACTGTACTTAGTGTTGAATTTTCAGGGTACTAATAATGTGATGCAGTAGGTTGGATTTATAATTCATGAAATTCATATTGAATTAACAACAACAAATTGACAACTTTATAAATATATCGCCTTTGCCACGCCCATGTTCACAGTGGAGATGTCGGTGCTAAGCTAATTGCCCAAATTGCTTTATTTAATGGGACTAAGAGAGTCTCTCTTAAAACTCTCACTTGGCGCACGCCTTAACGTACGATCACACACACCAAAATATGTGTGTCATTGTAATTTGAATATGTCAAGAAGCATGGAGTGCATCTCATTAGTATTTCTATGCCGAACTTAAATGGATGAAAATGGTAAACTTTTGGGGATCTTCGCTTAGCTTATCAACTTTACACAACTACAACTTTAACAATTATATAAGTAGTAAGGATTAAGACCAATTTCCTTTTTTCTTCATATACAAATGTGAATAATGAAAAATTAACATCGGTGCAAAGTTCTATATTTATAGTGTATTACATGATCTAAACTTCATGTTTATAGTATATATAAAACGATACAGAAAGTGCATACGCGTGTGCACTCGGCAAAGTAAAAGTTAAATTAAACGTAATTCAAAAATAATTTTTTTTTATTAATTAGTCATAAAATTAAAATTGCCCTACAATTCAATTCAAAAAGGAAATTGTGACGAAAGAAAAATATATACTTTAAATAACTAACAGGTACCTTTTATTTAGAAATTCATGCGGAATGAAAAACACAGAAAAATTTGTCTCAGCATATGGCTGAACTGCTATCTCGCTATGCTATTAACATGTTTGAAGACAGCGGTATCGAATGGTACTAGAGATACCATAAAAGTGTTTCGTCCGTTTGTTGGCCCGACTTGTGTTGAGACATTCGCACAGTCATTTCATTGAGAAAACAAAAATACAACGAACCTTTCGACACCTATCATGGAGCTATTATGTTGTTAGCTTTTAGACTTTCACAGCCTATTTTCAAGCAGTCATTGCTTGAGGTGTTGCAATCAAATTTATTACCGGAATTGCAGCGTGAGATTTTATACGTACCGATTTGGAGCAGTTGTGACATGTCGTACGCAGGAGAGAACGGTTCATGAAAGCAGTTACAAAAACTATAGTACATTATCAGCGCCAAGTTGCACGACTGCGGGTTCATGAAATTGCAAGAGAAGAAGATTACGAGCATGAGTTAGAAAATCCCAAGATCGCTGCAATAACTGTTTCGAGTTGGAATTGATTGAGACAGCGTTCTGTTGCGGATGCAGAAGACGTGACACATACAAGCCGTAATGTGCCAAGTGCAATGTTTAAAAACGAAATTTCGCGTGCACCGTCAACCAGTGCATGCAAGCTTGTTTCGAAGGGAACGAACACCGAGTAACTGATGAAATGTTCAGTTCACTCGACCAATTACCGGACTTGACTTAACTCGCTAATAGTCCTTTACATAATAATTAAAAAAACTTGACCAAACAACTACCTGATGTTATTAAAATCAAAACTCATAGTCAATAACGAAGAATATCTTTCCGAAAACTATGCAAAGTATCCCGTAATGCAATCGTGTCATCAGTCATAAATGATGTCAACGAGATCCCACCATATGCGTTAGTGTTGCTGTTTGGCAAGACAATTAGCGATTTAATTGACACTGGCGCTCGTATCAGTTGCATAGGCGGTAGTTTTGCACAAGAACTAGTAGACAGTCAAATCAAATTCAAGGGAATGAATTCCAATTTTTGTTCGGTAGATGGCCATAAACAACGGATTATTGTAGGATTATAACGCCAGTTAGTTTCCGCGGTATATAGTACCGCCTTTGTCTCAAAACTTATATATCGGCATAGATTTTTGGCGTAGTTTTAATTTAGTGTCCCTGTATGTTATGAATAAAGAACAATCCCAGTCTGTTATGAGCCTACAAGTTGAGACTCCACACAGATACTCCTTTCAGATTTGCAGAAAAGGGAATTAAAAGAAAGAGTGCTTTTATTTCCTTGATTTGCGAAAAAAAGGATTGGGAAAGACTAGCGGTTTGGTGCATAATATTGATGATAACGAGACACAGCCAATTAAACAGCGTCATTATGCTGTATCTCCCGCTATTGAAAAATTTATGTACTAGGAGCTTGACAGAATGCTTGCGCTTGGCGTAATTGAAAAGTCTAATATCCCTTGGTCATCGCCGGTCGTTTTAATAAAAAAACCAGACAAAGTGCATATCCAATGCGTTAATAGATGCGATCCTGAGTCGACTTCCAAAGGTTGAATATATAACGAGCTTCGATCTAAAAATTGCATTCTCTCAGATTCTGCTTACTGCTAGGGCTAGGGAAAAACAGCCTTTACAATCCCGGGAAGGCATTTGTATCAGTTAACAGTCATGCCATTTGGATTATCGAACGCCCCACAAATGTCCACATGTCCAAACTCATGGACAAAGTTATACCTGCAAATCTTAGAAACGAAATTTTCATTTATCTTGACGATCTACTCATTGTATCCGATACGTTTGAAAGGCACATGGCAGTCCTCAGGTATTAGCAACGTAGCTATCGCTTGCAGGACTTACGATAAATGTCGAAAAATCTACGTTTTTGTCTTAAAGAAGTAAAGTATCTCGGACATTGGAAATGGTACTATCGAGACTGACCCTATAAAGGTAGCAGCAATACGAGATTTTCCAGCACCAAAGTCAGAAAAAGCAAGGTTCCACTGACACGTTAAGGCGGCGACGCAAGTTTATTTGGACAGACAAAGCGCAGAAGGCGTTTGTAGACAAACTGTAGACAGCGCCTGTACTACATAGCCTCAACTTTTCACTGCCATTTGCTATCCATGGTGATGCAAGCCATACTGGTGTAGGTGGAGCATTATGCAGTACCAGGCTCAGCGAAACTATTCTGTGACGGAAAGATAATACTTAGCCGCCATGATGTGTGTAATGAAATTTAGAGCATACATTGAAGGACAGGAATTCTCTGTATAAATGGATCATGTGTTCTTGAAGTTGCTCATGTCACAGTCTGACTTAAGCTCTCGCTTGGCCAGATGGGCTCTTAAATTACAAGGATTTACAATTAAAATTTACCACCGAAAAGGCAGCCAAAATGCGATTCCCGATGCGCTAATGTCAACAGACTCGTATGTCTGACATTAAAATTATTGATAATGTTATTTATCGTCGTGTTGAGCATGCATCAAGTCGTTGATAATGTTTGCTATAAGATCTGGGTTCCCAAGGAAATAGTTCCAGAACTTTTAAAGTAAAATAATGATAGTTCAGTCGCTTCAAAAGTGGTATCACTAAAACTCTTGAAAGAATCCAACGTCACTACTTTTGGCCAAACCTAGTATATGATGCCAAATCGTATATTAACAAATTCGACATCTGTAAGAGTACGAATCATCCAAATTGCTCAAAACGATCATCATTACGGCCGCCCAAAGATACGCAAAGATGATTTCAAAAGATTTTTGTCGATTTGCTGGGTTCATATCCTCGCAGCCTTTGTGGCTGTGGATCATTTGTCGAAATTTATAAAGGCAGTAAAAAAATTTACGGCTGAAGCAATCATTCGTTTTGTAGAGGTGGATATATTTCATCCCTTCGAGTTCCGGAAATAGTATTGTATAATTATGGCGTGCAACACTGCTACACTCCGGTATACGTACCGCATAGAATGCTTCTTATTGTGCCTTATGATCTAGTGTTCGGAATTTGCAAATATTGGAAGACCGGTTCGTCACTTTTAATGGAGAAGACTCATTTGACATTATACGGGAAACTGCTAAAAAGGAATACAGCAGCAGCATTGGCGGAATAAAAAACGTTATAATTTACATAGTCGTGACGTCTCCAACATT